>CAUYLG010071842.1:0-71735 GCA_963573385.1 Cacajao melanocephalus
TTCCTTCCTGTCTCCATAGTTAAGCACAATTATTGGCCTAAAAGAGGTTTTTAATACCCATTTTTAGACTGCATTCTAGCATGGGCAATAGAACAAGAATCCCGTTCTCTCTCCCTCTTTCTCTTCCTCTTTCTTTCTCTCTTACATTGTTTTTTTTTTCTTTCTTTCACTCTCACTTTCTTTCCTCTCTTTTTCTTTCTTTCAAAAAAAAAAAAAAAAAGAAGAGGTATCATAATTGAGTAGAAATTTAATCTTCCTATAGTTGAAAGAACCCAGACCCCATGAAAATGGGGTGAATGGAATATAAAGAGCCCTATGGGATGTGGGGGGAGAAAATGGGGGAACCAAGTCCTCAGAGAAGGTCTTGGAAAAAGGATGGAAAGATATAAAAGAAAAATATTACCTACTTGAGAATTCAGCCTTGGGAGTCTCCTAATTGCAAGAAAAGTTTACCAGTGTTGAACCCTGCTGTGTCTCAAGCAGTTTTCCTGAGACCTTTCTTCTCCCCGCTCCTATTCTCCCAGCTTGTGTCCTAGGAGTACTAGCATGGGTCGTGATGCTAAGATTTATAGTGCACGTAAAGGAATGCATGATTCATCCCTATCTTTACCACCTTGAAGAAGGGTAAGGAGGAAACTGCATCCCACAACAAGCTTTTGTCCTCTATATTTTAGAATTGACAGAAGTAGCTGATTCAGGCACCCTATTCTCCTTCACTGCCTCTCTCATAGCAACTTAAAGCCTTTTATGCCTATTGCCTTTGATATATTCCATGATTTTTCTATCAACTCCAGAGGATACATTGTGAAAGTAAGCCCTACATTTTAAACAATATATGGAATAAATTCTAGTGCTGAAATATTTTGAAGCAGTAGCGATGGGAAAAACGGTTTTGTTGGTGGGTATCCTGGCCAGTCCCTAGATTGTGTATATTTTGATGAGTGTAATTTCTTTTTTAGGTCTTTGCTTGAGGTTGGTTTGGAACTCAACCTTCATTGTAAATGAACTGAAAATCAGTTTTGCTACAATCTTGTTTCTCTGGTCCTCAGTTTCATCATTTGTGACCTAAGAAACCACATGATAGACAATCACAAAGGTTCTTCAGTTCCAGCTTGAATATGTTGGTTTGTGTACTGTATGAAGGTAGTTCTGTGGCTGGTTATCAGTACTTATTGAATTACTTCTGTAAAGGTTTGGTTCTGTGCTGTTGGAAGTTGCTTGGTAAATCTTTCCCACCACTGTGCAGTGTAGGGACTGATGCACTGAAAATGCTACATATTAGTTGAAGAAGATGACTCAGAAATTACTGTGGTAATTGAAATGTCATTTACCTTCTCAGCTCTGACAGAAGTTACTTATGTTTAGTATTCTTCTTCTACTAAACTAGAGAAGAATGATTCAGTGACGTTATGTACTGCTTTGATTTTTAAATGGCTTAATGGGACAAAACAGGCACAATGTACAAGTTGTAGTAACCACTCAAACCATTTCACTCAGTCAGCAAAATGTGGCCCACAAGAATGAACCATCATCATGAGCACCACTGCCCAGTATTGTTAGGGTGATAATGCATGAAAGACCCCAGGCCCCATCCAAGAACCTGGTAAACTGTGGTCTCCTCTCTAAAAGTATTGATCTCTAAGAAGGAAAATTATTATTCCAAATTTGTATGAGACATAACAGTTTATAGCACAGTTATTTAATCTTGAGAACAATTTTATTGTATAAATATCATCAAGCCTACAGGTGAGGAAATTGAGACACAGAGAGCTTATGTAGTTATTAAGTGGTAGGGTAAGTATTCAAATTCAGATATTTATGTTTTTGCATCCAAATGGCAAAATAAATATTAGAAAATAAAATGGTGCTTTCCAGGAGTAGAAACTAGAAACAGCAACTAGGAGTTCTGAGTAATAATTTTTTAAACTCCAAGAATAAACAGAGTAAGAAGTTCAGTTACTAAAAGTTGGAAGGTATGAAAATGTCCTGCAGAAGGTTCTGAATATTCTGTGGATCCCACATGCAAATGCAGGTGTTGCTTCAGTTGTGCGACTCCATGAGAGGGCTGAGGCCATTCCACTCTCCATAATTTCCAGTCACCAAAGAAGTGCATGGGCCAGTGTATGGGCCACTGTGACATATGTGACAGGCTGTGGGGCAAGCCAGGTGCCGGGAGACCCTCGGCCACAGCTCCTTGTGCTTTTCTCTGTCTCTATGGGATGGAAGTAACTGTAGGAGAGGCAATGGTGGAACAAATAAGAGATTTCTTATCCTATCTCCTGCTTTCCGGTGGGATCTTAAGCATAGCCCCTGCTCTGAAAGAGTTGAAGCCTAGAGTAAGGAGGCCTCAGAGTCCAGCCCTCGTGTCCCAGGGGAGCAGTTATTTACGTATATGCATGCTTCTGTAATTTGAATCTAGACCATCTTGCTAAGTTGTTCAAAATGTAAAAAGCCATTTATGTATAGGATCTTCAGCTGAATCTTCTAAATGTCTGTGTATTTAGAAGATTGATATCATGGCCAGGTGCAGTGGCTCACGCTTGCAATCCCAGCACTTTGGGAGGCCGAGGCTGGTGGATCACCTGAAGTTGGGGGTTCGAGACCAGCCTGACCAACATGGAGAAACCTCTACTCTACTAAAATCCAAAATTAGCTGGGCATGGTGGCACATGCCTGTAATCCTAGCTACTCAGGAGGCCGAGGTAGGAGAATCGCTTGAACCTGGGAGGTGGAGGTTGCAATGAGCTGACATCGGGCCATTGCACGCCACCCTGGTTTACAAGAGCACAACTCCGTCTAAAAAAAAAAAGAAGAAAAAAAGAAGATTCATATACTGCATATAATGTATGAACCACATAACTCTTTGTGGGAGAGATGTAAAGGAAGAAGAGTCTATGTTGGAATCAGAGACAAAAGATGGCCAGTGCTTTTTGCTGCTGCTGCTGCCTCTTCTTTTTCTACCTCTTTTCCATCTCGTCTTCCACTTCTTCCTCCTCCTCTTGCATTAGTTTGTTGAAAATCAGTCTATTTGTCATAGAGGCAGGGATAATTATTTATTTGCTTTTATTATAAGTACCTTGCTATTATCATTGGTAAATAACAGCTATCACTGTCTTCAATTGACTTTCCATATATCTGGCTATGTTAATGCATGTATGTTATACAATTGTTTCAAAATCTGATGTTTATTTTCATCTACATTTTCTCTGAATTCTTTAGTTTACCTTAGTTAACTTGTAGAACCTGGCATATAATGGACAAAAAAGAAATGATCATTGAGTAAAAATTTTTGACCATAAATATGTAGAATTTCCAGGAGGTTAATACAACAGATCATCAGATATCCCTGCATGTGTAAGACTGAGTATAGTTAGGAAAATTGGCCATGGCTATTTCTCTGTGGGGTGGAGAGTTGCAATGGGATATGTGTAGAGATGGAAAGATATTTATTAAACACCTGTCAGCAACTTTCAGATGTATTATCTCATTTAAGCCTTCAACAATTTTGGAAGGCAGATAGTCCCACATTATTATACATGTATGAAAAATCAGGCTTCCAGAAGTTAATTTGCTCCAGGTCATATCCTTTGTGGTGAAGCTGACATTTAAACTAAGGTCTGTATGTTTCCAGGTTCATGCATATTATTTCTAGTGAATCACAAGTCTCAGAAAGACATCACTTAGTAAGAACATTTGGCTTCCTAATGACACAGCACATTCATGATATGATAATTAACCCTTTTTCAATTTTTGGAACCCTCATCTGAAGGGATGTTTACTTCTCTTCTCACCCCTTCCACACCCCTACTTTGCCTCCTTGATAGATCCTTAGTAAGAGTAGAGAGAAAGAACTTGCATCATGACACGTTGAAGTGATATTATGAGAATGGTCTATGTCAATAAGAGGAAGTGTTTTTCTTTCAGTTTGAGGAATCCAGAGGATCTAAAGTCTCCCAAGCCTCTTGTCATGACACTTCTGCTGCTCCCATAATGCCTGGTCCTTGGTGATCAGATATAGGTAGAGCTGAGGTCAAGGGAAACTATGAGATTTGAGAGAGCAGGAAATTTCCAGATGCCCAGCTGAATTTGTTTTGATTTGAGTTGCCTCAAAGTAGACCCCAAGACAAAGCCTTGGATACAGTTAGTCTATTTAAGAGGAGAACCCAGAAAACACAGTGAGGAACTTGGTAAGTGAGACAGGGAAGTGTGAAGAGCCAATACAAGGTGCATAAATGAACAAGTTATTGCTGTGGGCTAACTGGACTCAATTCCACCGAGGACTGTCTAAGAAAGTGAACGGGATAGGGAGGCGAGCATTTGTTTATCAATTCCCGTTTTGTATTAATTAAAGTTTGCCCTGAGAGCCTTTTAAGTCTCCTGCAGTTCTATGTTGTGCCTGTCTTGGTTAGGTCCTGCTTCCAGGTCCCGCTCCCTGAAATGCCCTCAGGCAAGGTCTAGAGAGGCCCAGCTGAGAAGTTGCCCATTTTTGTGTGTGTATGAATTTTACTATAGCTGTAAATAAACTGGACAGCCAGGGAATATGAAGCAGCTACATCTGTTATAGAGGGTTCTATGAACTGATGGGAGACTTGATGGGAAAAGTATAGAAGTGCTTTGCTGTATCCATGTTTATTTGTGGTTGATTAGCAACACAACATCTCTGGTGAGAGGTGTAGCTTGTACCACAGTTACAAGCATGGATTCTGGAGACAGATCTGCATTCAAATCATGTGTGTTACTAGCTGGGTGAACTTGGTTGAGTTATTTAATTTCTTAGTGCTTGTCACCCCATCTGTGTAAAATGAGGATGGTAATAATAAAACCTACCTCAAGTGTGTTGATGTCAATTTTGAAAGTGAATATGCACAGAGCATTTACAACAGAGCCAGCCACAAAATAAGCACTCAAGCATTCCTTATTTCTGGTCATGAAAGAGATCATATTGCCTTTTAAATTTTAATTATGTAGAAAAATCTTCCTAATGAATTTTTTCACTAGAAGGCTTTCTCTTGCCTTCCATAATCAAATTCTACTTTCCCATGTGTATGAGGACTTCACATATATCTTAACATGTAATCTACTCAAATTTTGAATTCAACTTTTAAGGGGTAAAAGTTTATAAAAGGGCATAGTGAGAACGTATTTTCAAAACCTGGAAGTGCTCCATAAACGGTCTAGGTGCCCTCAGAACTCCACATAACAGCACCCACAGATTCCATCACGTTGACAATGATGCATGACAATGACCATTACTGAAGGGACATGGGTAAAATGCCCTATATATTATCTTAATGTTTATATGAAGCCTATGGGGTGGATGTTGTCAGCTCAGTTCCTCAGATGAAGAGACAGATTCAAAGAGTTGAAATAACTTGCTCAAGATCCTACAACTGGTAATTTGTGGGATCGGGAGGCTGACACCAATGCATGTTTTTTAAACCACTATAGGCAATTAAAACACTGCAACAAATTAAATGTTATCTTCTACTTACATCACTTGAAATACTGTGTACTCAGGGTGGCTTTAGAATTGAAGCTTGTGTTGAGTTCCTGCTCCCACTATTTGTGGCTTTTGGCATCACTTAACCTTTCTGAACTCATTATGTTATATGCTTTCTGTAAAAGAGGAATAATGGCCTCTACCCCACAGGGTTATTTTGGGGATTCTGTGAAGTTATCTTAGTATTTTATAGTCTGGTATAATGTAAATTTGATCATCTTAAAGGATAAAATTTTGAAATGAGAGGAAGGGAATCTATTTGAATAAAAACGGTAACAAAAGACTTAAATTTCTTTCATAATCAACTTTATACTATGTATTTCAGAGTGTCTAATTAAAATTATTTTCCCTTTTCTTGCATCTTATTGATTCACTTCACAAACATATATTAAATACTTACTGTACACCAGGCATGTTTTATGGGCTATGTATACAAAGATTAAAGTAATATGGTATGCACATTTAAATTGCTTAAAACTTTAGAATCAGAAATCAGAAATTTTCTCAAAATAGTGGCAGAAAAACGATGGTGATGTGGTTTTGTTTTGCCAATCTCTCCTTTCACAAATATTCTGCTTTCTACCTTCACAGAGAAAAAAAACCTAACAAACTCACAACTTTATTGGTCCTCTACTCATTGTTTAGAAATAGTTAAATGTAAATGCTTTCAAATTATTTGACTGCATGTCAAGTTCCTGTAAGGATATGTGTTCATTTATAGATAGACACCTCTGTCTACAAATTAGGTCCGTCCTAAATGCTGTGAAACATTTAGATCTTCAAAACTATTAAGATTGTTATCTTTGGCTGAAGATAAGTAGAATAAACAAACCCTTTTCCAAGTGGGCACTAGTTTTACTGGCTTTTGTTGGCTTTTGAAGCTCAAGGAGTCTAGAAATCTTAAAAGCATCTTTCAGAAACAGAACTTTCTGAAGGGCTTCATTGCTTTGTCTCTTGTATTTCTCCTAGGTGCAGATAACAATGTTTCTATGTTGGCTGTGAATAGCCTTTAATGGATGCCTGATTTGTATTAATCTTTACACCTGTATGTAATTAATTGTGTAACTACCCATTTTAGCCCAACACTAGCCTTAATATGTTAATACATATGATAACTATTTTTTCACTCCTAGGTAATTGATCATTATGCAAATGCAAATAGAGTTTGAAAATGCATTTCTAATTTTCAGGGGAAAAATGATGGACTTTCCTGTTAATTTACTAGTTTTGATGCTTTCCTCTAACCTAGTGGTTCTCAAACATCCAAAATGTTCCCTGGATTTTTCCCCCAGGGGACATTTGACCACGTCTAGAGACATTTTTGGTTGTTACAACTGCTATTGCTGTCTAGTAGGTAGAGGCCAGGGATACTGCTCAATACCCTACACTGGGCAACCCCCTACAAGAAAGAATTATCAGATTGAAAATATCTGTAGTGCTGACTTTGAGAAACTGTGTCTAATCTTATTCCTATCTGAAAACTTTGGAAGAAAAATAACATTCTTCAAAGTTAATTTTTCTAGCCATAGTCAGATTTCCCAATGCCAGGATGTGGATAGTCTTGCAAATTTACTTAAGTTTATCAGCAAAGTAGGAGAACCAACAGCACCCCATCCAGTGAATTTTATTATTCCAAAATAAAAAAAAAATCAGAATTTTGACCTCCTTTTATAGATTCTCTTGCCTTCATTTTAAACATTGTCTGTATATGGATGGGAACAACATCATAATCTCTTCATTAAAATCTTTAAAGGGTTAACATGGCCTTGGCCAGTGAGATAGAAAGGTAGCAGAATAATGAATGCAAAAACTTCCTGTTAAAGAATTTGGGTGATCCTTGTGAACTACTCACACTTTTCCCAGAAGCTTTTGAAGGTTTTCTCATCACGTTAACACCTTTGCTCATACTATTCCACTCTTCCTTAACAATAAAAATTTTATCTGTAACTTAAGGCCCAGTTGTCTGTAGATCACCTCAAGAAAAAGTGATCACTTCTTCTTTAAATAAAATTTATGGATTCCAGGACTCTGTCCTATGTCATGTCAAAAGAGATATGCAAATGTATTCCTAAGTATACATATCTTATTTAAGATATAAGTAGTCTCTTTAACTAAATTTTGAACATTTCAATAGTAAGACACTCTATTTTATATCTTTCATTTTTCTCCTAACACCTATCTACCGAACATGTAATTAATAGGCATTGAGTATATTTGGGTTGGTTAGTGGATATCTGCATGTTTTCCTTTCCTATGGAGTTAAAGACCATAGTAAAGATAAAAGTATGTAAACCTTTAGTATTCTTTAACCATATAGAATCTCTGTGCTTATAATGTGCTGAATGAAATTATTAATTGTTCCTTCTTATTTTATTATCCCTCAAATGCCCTCTTTTAGGTTATTTTATTATATTATATGTATTAGCTAAATGTAGGAAGACAGAGAGAGGGCCATACTTACTTTAATTAACCTGTTTAGTGTATTTTAAAGCATTTCTATTTTCTACATAGCTTTTCCACAGAATGTTCTGTCTTGTTAATGGAAACTCTGGAGGGAGAGAAGTGGAGGGTGAGAGGTGAGGAAAGATAAGAATTTGAATGTGTGTTTCTAACAGGGCAAGTGGTGGGAGACTTTGACCTAGACCCCTAAATCTTATCTTGCATATTTGTTAATCATGTGGAAGAGAGAACACACAGATTTTAAACTGTTAACCACAACACAAACCACACATGTGAAAGGGTAGGAATGGTATATGAAAGCAGGGCTCCAAGGTTTTCAATTCTGCATTTGTTTTTCAAAACTTTTCCTAACTATGTTCATACCATAAAGAACAAAATATGATGAGGTAAACATTTTATATAGTCATGCGATGAGATCACAGTTAAATACTAACATATTTCTTTCCAGTATTCCCTGGAAAGTGTTTGGATCTATTGCTTTCCAGTTCATAAGTAGCTTTGCTCTTCCCTTCTTGGTACTAAAAATTATCTTGGACTGTTCTAGGTTTTCTTTTCCAAACAAAACACAAAATTATGTATTGCAGATGTGAATTCTTTAGATTAAACATAGGATCATAGTTTAAGGTTTAAAGATAAGGCATAGCAGTCAAAATGTTTGCAGAGAATGCTTTATCAAATATATATAATTTAATATCCCCAATGGGCCTACACTGTTGCCCACTATGCAAAATAATTCTTCTTCTTGTCTTGCTCTTGAGAAAATCCATTTATTTTTAAGACTCTCTACTCAATATTAACCTGCAAGCAATCTTAACGTTACTATAGGGACAGAGTCTGATATGCCTAAAAAAAATTATATTTGGAAAATACCAGTTATGTCCTTTCTCAAACAAATACATTCCTTAAATATAAGAACAATATGTAAGGATTACATAGTAGGTCAAACATACTTCATATAAACTTTATGTATACTCTAAATATATAATCAGTGTATTGAATCACTCAATAATGTAGCCAACTGACTTGACCTTAGATATTAAGACCTGGTTTACTGAGAGCCAGAATTGGGATTATTTCTATTAGACAACAATTCAACATCTCATTCAGGCTTCTTAATTAGATTCACTGATGACTCAAGACAAATTTCTTTTAAAATGATAACTCATCCACTATTCTATTGTTTGTATTATAACAATTTTCTACATTATTTACATTATTACATTATTTCTAATACATTTATTTTCTATGAAACTTGATTCTGTTTGTCTGTATATTGGAAAAAATCCAGAATGCTATTGTGTGATTCAAAATAGAATCCTAAAATTCTGCTCTGAGTTTCCCTCTTGTAATTCAAAATTTTATGATATTCTGTACCTCTTAATTTCATTAGATTTAATATCATTTTGTTGGCTTACACGTGTAGCAAAAGCCTAGAGAGATACCTGACTCCTAGATGGGCTGGTTTTTATGTTAATGTTTGCCATGTAACAATTGTGTTTGAATTAGCCATTTGCATTGTGTAAGAACAAGTCATTTATTGGTGCCTTATCAAACGTGCATTATTTTCTCACTGCTTTTCATAAGATTTCAGCAGCTGAGGCTGTGAGTGGCTGTGGAGGTGGTCTGGGCCAGTGAACTGAGGACTGGGAAATCATTGACAATCTGATATGGAAGATGGCTATTCACAATGTTATCATTCTTCCTGGCTCTTAAGTAAAGATAAGAGGCTATGGCAGTGAGATTTCCATTTGTCAAAATGTATGCTATAAAAATTCAACGTTTTTTTGCTAGACTTATCTATCTATCTATATATACAACCTGCCCATTAGTCACCTCATACATTTTATCAGCACTTCATACTTCATCTTCTTCCTTTGACCTCGGGAAGATTCCCAAGTCATTCTAAAGCCATTAGTATCTTTGAACACTCACAAGAAATCCATAAATGATTTCTTAATGGTTATTTAGTAATCAAGATTAGCTAATTTTAGACTGGCTAGAATTCATTGTGTGGAGACTTAAATCTTTAATATACAAATTCTCTTGTTCTCTTTCATTAATACTATCATTTTCCTTTGAGTGTGTAAAAACAATTCAAAATGTTTACCACTCAATAAACCAGTATACTCAATATGCAAATTCCATTTTCATTCTCCATTACTACTTGGGTTTTTAGAGAGGAGGAGGTTGCAAAACTACTGTAGTTTACAACCAGGGTGAGGAATCTTTCAGATTGACCTCCCTCCTCCCACACTTCCAGATGGTCCCTTGAATAAAGCAAGCTATAGACAAAGGAGTTTGTCATATGGTATCCAGCTCCTGTAGGCACCTGTGCCATCTGAGGAATGATCTATAGTGATGTGGGAGATAGTATGACACAGAAATATGGGATTTAGAACAATACAGATGGAATTCAAATTCTTGCTCCACCATATTTGAGTTGTGTGCTTTAAGTCAGTCACCTGTAAAGTAGGGATAATGCTAATCATGGCCTCCTATGATTGTTGTAAAGAAAAAAAATGAGAGAACAAATTAAACTTCTTAGCACACTGCCTGTTAGTCAATAAGCACTCAATAAAAGTTAACCATTACTCTTATTTCTGCTTCTGTACTCAAGAAAGCACATTGAGAAGACTTCTCACACTCAAAAGTGTGGTCACTAGAGGAATGCATCAAGAAGCTTGCAATGTGGTCACTAGAGGAATACATCAAGAAGATTAAGAAAAAATACCCTAAATGAGAGACCAGAATTTTTACTGAGACCCACAGTGGGGCGAATGATGCTGATTATTAGGGCTTATTAAGAATCATATTGTCCAGGCGTGGTGGCTCACGTCTGTTATCCCAGCACTTTGGGAAGCTGAGGCAGGTGATTGGCTTGAGGTCAGGAGTTTGAAACCAGCCTGGGAAATATGGTGAGACCTTGTCTCTACTAAAAATCCAAAAAAAAAAAAAAAAAAAAAAGCTGGGTATAGTGGTACGTGCCTGTAATTCCAATTACTAAGGAGGCTGAGGCAGGAGAATCGCTTGAGTGTGGGTGGTGAAGGCTGCAATAAGCTGAGGTGGTGCCACTGTACTCCAGCAGAGGTGACAGATGGAGACCCTGTCTCAAAAATAAAATAAAATAGTCAAAAGCAACTTTACAAATAAAGACTCAGATTGGCTTACAGTTTGACTTCCTGAGTTATGCTCAGTATCATCACTTAACTTGGTATATTAGTTGATAGTGTGATCCACAGTGGAAGTTGACCTAAGTTGCAGTACTCCTGGTTAGAGGCTGCAGAGTTATCTCAAACCAATTTATCATCTTTTTGAGTGTGTGGAAAAAAATTTATCTGTATTCACACTCAACCTAGAACACTTTAGGGACCAAATGTGTAGGTTCTTTTCCCATAAAAATTCAGTTCTCTGCAGACACCAACTAAGTGTCCTGTAATTGAATTCAGTTCTGAAACTATCTACCTGGAGTTAGTGCAGATCCTACAGGTGAAGGGCTGAGTCCTCTAAGACTGTCTTTTACTTTCAGAAACAAATTGGAAACTGTGAGTACGCAGGCAACAAACAACTTCTGTCCAACTTAGTTATAAATGGGAGATTCCCACAACTCCCTCTTTAGGTAGATCACTTACCAGAGCAGCTCACAGAACTCAGAGAAACATTTGTGTTCACCAGTTTAATATATAGTAAAGAATATGATAAAGGATATAGATGAACAACTAGATGAGGAGGTAAAAAAGGGTGAGGAGCTTCTGTTCTCATGGAATTTCTGGTGCACCACTTTTGTATTCAACAACATGGAAGCTTTACAAACCCCAGAGTTTTAGGATTTTTATGAAGACATTCTCACACAGTCCTGACCAGTTATTAACTCCATTTTGAGCCCCTCTTTTCCCTCTTTAGGGAATGAGGCTGAGAGTTTCAAACTTTTAATCATGGCTTAGTTTTTGCACTAAATTGCCCCTATCTAGGAACCCACCAAGAGTCACCTCCTTAGAACAAGACATTCCTGTCACTCAGAAATTCCAAGGCATTTAGAAGCTCTATGTTAGGAACTAGGGGCAGAGAACCAACATATATATATATATTCATTATTTCACAAGAGTTATACAAACAGTAACTGGACCTTTTGAAGGCATCATCTATTTGCAATTCATAAGAGTTGAAAGTATTGCTCCTCCTAAGTATGTTTGATCTCAACAGACATGGAAAAGAGGATTATCCAAATATGTTCCACATTCACCATGGGAGGGAGGCATAGTGGGGACAATGGGATGTCTTTAGGAGAATTTGTGTAACATGAACCTTTTCACTTTCCCTAATTTGGGAACAGGCAAACAGATGTGCTCCTACTAACTGATCATCATATATTGTCCATTAAATAAGCTGTTCTTACCCAAAACTATTAAAGAGACTGGGCAAGAACTTTCCATGCCTGAAGAGAATGATGTCTGGGAGACAACTTAGCATTTCAGATCTCATCATTTTTGGCTTAGAACTTCCTTTTCTGAGTTAGTCAGCTATATCATCAAAGAAAAGAATCAGTAGCCCCACTAGTTAGGGAAATAGTATAGCCTGATGAGGTGGTCAAGCATTCTCTACCTAAAGTCAGATGTCCTGGATTTCAAATCGAACTGCAGCCATTTTTAAGTCTCGGCTCACTGCAGCCTCTCCCTCCCCAGTTCAAGCTATTCTTGTGCCTCCGCTTCCTGAGTAGCTGGGATTACAGATGTGTACCACCAGGCCCAGCTAATTTTTGTATTTTTAGTAGAGATGGGGTTTCACCATGTTAACCAGGCTGGTCTGGAACTCCCGACCTCAAGTGATCCACCAACCTCAGCCTCCCAAAGTGCTGGGATGACAGGCATGAGCCACCATGCCCGGCCAATGGATGTTTTATAGCAGCTTTCTTAAAAAACTTGGAAGTAACCAAGATGTCCTTCAGTAGGTGAATGGAAAAGCTGTGGTACGTACATACAATAGAGTATTGTTTAGTGCTATAAAGAATGGAGCTATCAAGTCATGAAAACACATGGTGGAACCTTAAGTACATATCGATAAATGAAAGCAACAGTTCTGATAAAGCTATATACTTTATGATTCCAACTGTATGACATTTTGGAAAAGACAAAGCTGTGGAGGCAATAAAAAAATCAGTGGCTGCTAGTGGCTGGGGGATGGTAATGGAAGGGAATGATACCTGTGGGTCAAATCTGGCTCACTATTTTTGTATGGCCTCAAACAGCTGAGAATGATTTTTATATTTTTAGGTGATCAGTTTAAAAAAAGTTTCATGATACATTAAAATTATGTGAAATTAACATTTCAGTGCCAGTAAATAAAGTTTTATTGCAGCAAAGCCATGCTTATTCGTGTTCGTATTGTCTGTGGCTGCTTCTGCAATACAACAGTAGAACTGAGTAATTTGACAGAGGCTATGTGGCCTGCAAAACCTAAAATACTTATTTTCTGGTCCTTTATACAGAAAGTTTGCTGATTCTTGCTCAAGT
Organism: Cacajao melanocephalus; assembly: GCA_963573385.1. NCBI lineage: Eukaryota > Metazoa > Chordata > Mammalia > Primates > Pitheciidae > Cacajao > Cacajao melanocephalus. The sequence continues at coordinate 13,468 of CAUYLG010071842.1, forward strand.
AGGCACCTCAAGAAGGGAACTTGCGTACAGTGTTCCCTGAATCCTGACATGTTCAAAATCAGACCTTTATAGCTTGGCTGGAAATAGTATCCTTAGTTTATATTTTCTTCACTTAAAAATACTGCTCTGCTATTGTCTTGTTTTATATATTGTTACTGAGTCTAATGCCAGTCTGATTTTCTCGTCATTATATCTCATCTTTTGCCTGAATGCCCTCATCTTTTGCCTGAATGCTTTTATCTTTAAAGTCAAATAGTTTTACTATAATATATTTTGGAGTTGATCAGTCACTCAAGAACTCATGGGCCCTTTTAATGTACAGATTTGGATGTTATTTCCAGAAAGTTTTCTTAGTTTATAGTCTTATTTTTAATTTATTTTTAAATTTAAATTTATTATTATTTTTTTTAACTGAGACAGGGTCTCACTGTGTTGAGTTTGAGGCTGGCCTCAAACTTCTGGGCTCAAACAGTCCTTCTGGCTTGACCTCTCAAGGTTTTAGGATTATAGGCATGAGCCACTGTGCCTGGTCTATAGTTTCAAATATTAGCTGTGTTCCATTGTTTTAATTTTCTTTTTTACTGACTCCAGTTATGATGGCTTTCTTATGACTGTCCCCCATTTCAATGACTTTTTCTTTGATCTTACTTTTTACTTCATCTCATTTTCATTCTCTGGTATTGCTGCTTTGCTTCAATGTTATTCATTAACTTTTCATTTGAGTCTAGATTTTGGACACTTTATAATGTAAAATTCATTTCTGGTATGATTTTCTCATTTTCTTGTATTTTTTTTCCTGAGGTCAATTAAGTCTTATTCCTGCTTTTTTGTCAATTTCTGTTTTTAGTTTTTGTGTTACTTACTACAGGTACCTGCCACCACACCTGGCTGATTTTTAAAATTTTTATAGAAATGGGTTCTTGCTGTATTGCTGAGGTTGATATCAAACTCTTGGCCTTCAATGATCCTCCCACTTAACCCTCCCAAAGCATTGGGATTACAGGCATGAGCCACTGTGCCTGGCCAGTTTTTCTATTTCTAATAGAAGGTGTTTTAATCTGATTTAAGTCATATCACCAGTTGCTTGTTTGACTCTATGTAATTGAGTTTGGAGCATTGTGTTACAGTTTTCTTTAGCTTTATGTTTGGGTTTTGGCTCTTACTTGCGTTTTTGTCCCTCTGCCTTTTTATTTTTACATGTTTGTGTGAATATGGGCTGCTTTTTCCTGTTCTTTCTCATTTCATGGTCAAGGGTCACAAGTGCTCTCTTCTGTCATTTCTTCCATTTTCTGTGTAATTTCTTTTTTTGTTGTTGATGATATTGGTGATGTGAAGGGAGGGTTTGGCATGTTTTGTTTCTCTCATTTCTATAGAATTTTCCCTTATATTCTTTTTTCCTTCATTGCCACATCTTTAGAGGTTTCTACTTTTTAAAAATGTATTTGATTTTCCTCCAAAAGTAATGCTTCTCTGAGGTTGCCACCTCTGGTCCTGCTCACTTTTTGTGTATCAAGTCCCAACCTGTGTTCAGGTTTCGACTCTTAGCGTTGGGCTTTCTCTTTTGGGGGGTGATTTTTTTCTGTATTTCAGTGTTTAATCTAAGTCCTCTGCACCTCTACACTTTTTCATGGAGTCTTTTAAGCTCCACTCTCTTGCTGTCTGCACCCACAGGCTTGAAGGGGTAGGCAATGGGAACTCTTGGAGCATGTCATATCAATGTCGTGGTATTTATTTTTTGTCTCCTATTAAATGCTGAAAGTATGCATCATGTGTGGTTTTAGTGCTGTCTTTATTCTTTTTATGTTTTGGAGGAAGTTTTGGGGAAGATTCAAAATCAGATTGTTGCCATCATCCTCTACCTGAGATAGTATATTTTAGATAATTTTTTTTCAGCAACATTGAAGAATAAAGTTTATAAATAAATTTTAGTTGCTATGGGACATCAGTGTACATGAAAATACTTTATACATTTCTTAAGTACTGTGTAAGTATCATCATGTTTTTTTAAGTTTAAAAAAATCACTCAAAAATTCTAGGTGTTGTATAAATTATTTTTGCACACTTTGCAATCTATTCTCCATTAGTCAAAATTTAAACGACTAATATTTAAAAATTAGAGTTATGTTTCTAAAGTTTATCAGTGTTGGCCATTTATTTTCATTTTGTGAAGTATTCAGGATTTGGAGGTTTTTGGTTTGTTTTTTGGGTAACTTGATCAAAAATGGTTTTTGTTATATCCAGTTAATATTATAGTGAACTCCATTAAGGTTGAAGTATTGGTGAGCATTTATTATTTGAGTCATCTTTATCATTCTTCATGCTTGGTTATATATTTGAAATCAAGACAAACTCATTTTTCCTTTATCAGATGCATACTTCTACTGGAGGAGGGTTCTGTGACTGTGGAGACACAGAAGCCTGGAAAACTGGCCCTTTTTGTGTAAATCATGAACCTGGAAGAGCAGGTACTATAAAAGAGGTAAGAATGTTATTTTGTTAAAAATAGTTACGTACTTGAAGTTTGCTGAGGTTAGATAAGAGTAAATGTATGTGTATATGGATTCCGGTTAGAATCCTGATATTTTTATTCTCATATTTAGGTATAAGGACTTTTTTTCCCACTCCAGAGAAGGATTGATAATATCTCTAAAGAGAGAATGAATTTACAATGAAAAGATGAATTCAGAATATGTTTGTTATGCAGTCAACTTGATACATAAGAGTACACTGGCTGGGTGCTGTGGCTCATGCCTGTAATCCCAGCGCTTTAGGAGGCCGAAGCGAGTGGATCACCTGAGGTCAGGAGTTCAAGACCAGCCTAGCCAACATGGTGAAACCTTGTCTCTACTAAAAATACAAAAATTAGCCAGATGTGGTGGCACACACCTGTAATCCCAGCTGCTCGTGGGGCTGAGGCACGAGAATCAATTGAATCTAGGAGGTGGAGATTGCAGTGAGCCAAGATCATGCCACTGCACTCCCTCCTGGGCAACAGAATGAAACTCTATCTCAAAAATAAAAATAAAAATAGTACACAACATATAAGCCTAAATGAACAAAAGAAAGTAATTATTAATAGAAAAGAGCAGCATGTGGTGAATTAGAAAAGAGTTGAGGTGATACATAAATTCAGTAATTGCTTTTCTTAAAGAAAATGTCAATTAAATAGATACATCCCAATCAAGGAAATAAAAAAGTTTGAGCAAGCCCAGATATAGACAATTAGAAATGAGAATAGGGAAATAGCCATAGAATCACAGATACAGAAGGAATCACAAAATTGTAAAATACTCTTTTAATGACTTCGTGTAATTACACTTGAAAATGGATTATCTTATCAGATGGTATAGAGTGCAACATTTTAATTTAAAAGCAGAAAGAATACTTGGTCACTTTCACTGAAGAAGTTAAGAAAGTTGTCACAAGAAAGTACTTGCCCCAGAATGCCATGTTGGAATAGTTTTACGATGAATTATTTCACAGCGTCAAGGAATAAATAGTTTTTGTGCTTTTTAAACTGTTGTGGATATCCCTAAAGCAGCGACACCTCTAGGGCACAGATGTTGATCTTTTACATACCATCCCGCTCTTAAAGCAATGACACTTGTTGTCAGAATACCTGGTTCCAGGTCTGGGTCAGGGAATTTATAAGGCAAGTTCATGCAGAAGAATGTAGGAACCAGCTTGAAAAGGTTCTCATTGACCTTACTTGGATAGCTGAAGCATCAAAAGAAAAAATAATAAATAACCAATATAATTGAATCACATTGAATGTACAAAAATCCATGAGTTCCTAATCAAACCTAAATGAGAGCTAGATGAAATAAAACCTGTTTGTCACAATGTCGAGTAGCTATACTGCCAATTTCTTCCTATGAAAATTGGTTAAGGTAATGAAGTAAGCATTTATCCTGCCTTTTCAATAAGAATTGTATTTCATAGTAACCAAGTATCTCTAGTTAAGAAAAGCTTTTCTTTCTAGAGAAATGCTAGCTGTAGAGCTAGAAAAGTCAACATTTTGTCAACCATAAAGAAATATTTGATTCAGACAAGGATGCTAAAATCCTTAAGACTTAGGTTGGTGAGGAACAATATTTATATACTTCTAAATTATTATTTGCTAGTCATAAGGGGAAAAAACCAAAACTTTACAATGGAGTTATCGTACTGTCATCACCTAAAATCAGTCATTAATATTAGTATCATCATTAATAATGAAGTGATATGGCATAATAAGCTTTTTTTCATTCTTGTATTCTTTCGAGACAGAGTCGCCCAGGCTGGAGTGCAGTGGCATGATCTTGGCTCATTGTAACTTCCACCTCCTGGGTTCAAGCGATTCTCATGTCTCAGCTCTCCGAGTAGCTGGGATTGCAGGTGTGCACCACCACTTCTGGCTAATTTTATATTTTTAGTAGAGATGGGGTTTCACCATGTTGGCCAGACTGAACTTGAACTCATGGATTCGCGTGATTCGTCTGCCTCGGCCTCCCAAAGTGCTGGGATTACAGGCATGAGCCACTGGGCCCAGCTGGCATAAAAGCTTTTCATAGAATATAAAATGTAGTACATAGTTTTACCATTTGAAAACTGATCAGTATAATACACCATATAAATAGAATAAAACCACATTATCCCCTAAGTAGATGTAGCAAAAACCTTTTACAAAATACAGTACCCTTTCATTAAATATATTTCAACAAACTTAGAAGGGAACTCATCAACCTGATAAAGAACATGTGTGAAAAACTCACAGTTGATATCATAGTTAATGCTGAAAGGGTGGATACTTTTCCCCTGAAGTTAGAACCAAGACAAGGATATCTGCTTTTGCTGTATCTGTTCCATATTGTATTGGAGGTTCTACCAAGGAATTTAGATAGAAAAAGTAGTAAAAGGCATCCACATTGGAAAGGGAGAATTAAAACTAGCTATTTGCAGAGGACGTGATTTTGTAGGCACTAGTCTATTTTATTAATTACAACCATAAATATACACATCTGGTGACTCACACCTATAATCCCAGCATTTTGGGAGACCCAGGCAGGAGGCTTATTTGAGGCGAAGAGTTGGAGACCAACCTGGGCAACATAGTGATTTTGTATATGAAAAATCCTAAGGAATCCATGAAGAGTTATTTTTTATTCTATTTAGATGGTGTATTACATTGATTGATTTTTAGATGTGAAAACTGTGTACTTTATTTTGTATCATATGAAAAACTTACTATGCTGGCTGGGTGTAGTGGCTCATGCCTGTAATCCCAGCACTTTGGGGGGCTGCAGTGGGTGGATCGCTTGAGGCCAGAAGACCCCATCTCTACAAAAAATTAAAAAATTAGCCAGGTGTGATAGCACATGCCTGTAGTCCTAGCTACTCAGGAGGCTGAGGTGGAAGGGAAATAAAAGTAATTTGTGTTACGTTATCTTGTATCTCGTATCCTGCAATCTTGCTGATCTTTTTTCATTATTTTTTACATCCTGGCCAATACTTGCTGTTACCTGCATTTTTTATTATAGCAACCTAGGTAGTTATGAAGTGGTATCTCATTGTGATTTGGGTTTGTATTCCCTAATGCCTTATGATATGGCGCATTCAAATGCATTTTATAACTGATTGGCTTGAACAAGCTTTTTATTGATGTTCTGTAATGAAAAGAACATTTTGTGTGTGTGTGTGTGTGTGGGAGTCAAAAGACCCAGATTTTAGTCATGTTTTTGCTATTTATAAGCTCTGTGATCTTACATGGGTTCCTTGTCTTTTCCTTATGGTTAAGCACATGACATTAAATTTATCATCCTGTTTTTAAAAATATAGTTTAGTAGTGTAGATATGGAGTTCAGTAGTGTTAAGTATATTCACATTGTTGTGTAACAGATCTTAAGAGATTTTTCCATCGTGTGACACTGAAACTCTATACCCAGTAAACAAACTTCTGCTTACCCCCAGCCCTTGGCAACCCCCTGTCTATCTTCTGCTTCTATGATTATGACTACTTTGGATGCTTCATATGAGCAGAATCATACAGTATTTGTCCCTCTGTAACTGGCTGGGTTCCATTTCTTTTCAATGTCATTAATACCTGTTCTGCCTTAGAGAGTAGCCATGAGGATCTATGGAAACAAGTTATGAGAAACATCTTTGTAAGCTATAAGGGATAAACAATTATTTTGTGATATCATCATAATTAGCTACTCAGAAAGGCAAGGAGGAACATTTATAAGAGAGTATATCACTAGTGGGGAGACTCCATGGTTCTGCCTCCTTTCTGTCATCAGTAACACCAGCTTGTCCACAGGGGTTAAGCTAAACTGATCTAAATACGTAGCAACCCTCTTGAGCTCAATTTGAATTCATTCCTGGAAGATGTAATGAATTCAGCAAAGTGATTATTTTAACTTAACATTACATTCTTTTCTTTCTTTCTTTCTTTTTCTTTTTTTCTTTTTATTGCATTTTAGGTTTTGGGGTACATGTGAAGAACATGTAAAATTGTTGCATAGGTACACACATGGCAGTGTGTTTTGCTGCCTTCCTCCCCATCACCTAACATTACGTTCTTTATCCATTTATTTGTATACAATCTTGACTAATGTGTTTTTCTGTGCTTTTTAATAGAATTCACGCTGTCCATTGAATGAAGAGGTAATTGCACAAGCCAGGAAAATATTTCCTTCAGTGATAAAATACATCGTAGAAATGACTATATGGGAAGAGGAAAAAGAACTGCCTCCTGAACTCCAGATAAGGTGGGGAAAATTGTCAAAGGGAGCAAGTTTTAGTGATGGTTATTTATATTGCAAAATGTGTGTTTTGTAATTGTTTTTGTTATTTACTGCCTAATTCATTATGAAAAATTTGTGGTGACTTATCTCTTGCGAGTATTTCAGAATATTGGTTTGTATGAGATACTTTGCTAGGCACCATCCAGAAGTTAAGCCAAAAGAACAGTCTATCAGGCAGGAGCTTTTAATTTTTAGGAAAAAAAAAATCAACATTTTGGGGGTCTTGTTCTACATGATTTATAAAGACATAGCAGCCTCTCATCCCAGTAGGTAAGTAAATTGCCCAGTTTGATCCTGGCCTGGACCAATGTCCAGTTTGAGGTTTGTGTGAACAAAGATAGGGACTTTGGAACAGTGTGTCTCTCTTTAGCTCGGGTTTTTAGCTCTTTTCCTGATCAAGAAAAGTTTAATGGGAGTGACAAAAAGGCCCTTTATCCTGTGCTTTGGTGTCTAGGATTATTGCAATTGTAGGGATGTAACTTTTTTTTTTTAAGCTGAAACTCAGCAATTTCTAGTAGCCATAAGTCTTTTGGTGACAGTAATATTTGCTTTTACCTTACAAATGTAAAAAGGAATTCCAGACCTGATATGAAGATACACTTTGAGCCATGTGGAAATTTTTCTACCTCTGTAATATTAGGATTTTCACAAAATTGCAGCACAAATCTAAATAGTCATTCTTTTAGTTTATTGGCTATTTTTATTTGTTTTGTTTTTAAAGGGAGAAACAAGTAAGAATTCTAATTAATAAAGACATTAAATACACTATTTTGCCTCTTATTAGGCCAAAAACCACTTGTGGAAGTAAGTGTCATGACAAATTGTATCCACAAATATTTTAATTTCCAACAGGTGTTAATGTCAGTTAAATCTTTTAAGACACTTTATGTTGGTAAACATAATATGAGCCATCTGCTTGTCAAAAAAGGAGGATTGCTTCAGTGTCATTGTGCAAGAGTTAAGGGTAGTATTAAAAATGTACAGTTAGGCCGAGGCAGGCAGATCACCTGAGGTCAGGAGTTCGAGACCAGCCTGGCCAACATGGTGAAACACTGTCTCTACTAAAACTACAAAAATCAGCTGGGCATGGTGGTGTGCACCTGTAATGCCAGCTACTCAGGAGGCTGAGGCAGGAGAATCACTTAAACCTGGGAGATGGAGGTTGCAGTGAGCTGAGATCGTGCCATTGCACTCCAGCCTGGGCAACAGAGTGAGACTTCATATCAAAAAATACCAAAAAACCCCAAAAACTTGCAGTCACTAAACTGAGCCTTTTGAAAGTAATACGAAAAATTGGGGAAAAAACATGGAAAAGGAAATACTTTTATCAGAGTTTTAAAAAGTCATGGCACTATACCACTTAAATTCTAGGCTGGGTGTGGTGGCTCATGCCTATAATCTTGGCACTGTGGAAGCATGCAGATTGCTTGAGCTCAGGAGTTCACAGCCAGCCTGGACAACATGGCAAAACCCATTTATACAAAAAATACAAAAATTAGCTGGGCATGGTTACACATGCTTTCAGTCTCAGCTACTTAGGAAGCCGAGGTGGCAGGATCGCTTGAGCCTGGGAGGCAGTGGTTCCAGTGAGTTGAGGTTGTGTCACTGCACTCCAGCCTGGGTGACAGAGTGAGACCCTGTCTCAAAAAAAAAAAAAAACAAATTCTATATTAGTTTTATGGTGTTATTTACTTTTCCTTTGTTTATTTGTTGTTGTATCTATATATTAATATATTTTTTCTAACAGGAAGAAAAATGAAAGATACTATTGTGTCCTTTTCAATGATGAACACCATTCATACGACCACGTCATATATAGCCTACAAAGAGCTCTTGACTGTGAGCTCGCAGAGGCCCAGTTGCATACCACTGCCATAGACAGAGAGGTCTGTAGTCTCCTTTTGAATTACGTTTCTGTTTTCTGTAAGCTTTCTGGCAGCCAGGTGTTGACTGAGTCCTTGCTCAGTATTGTGTTAGGTACAACCATCCTCTCCATTTATTCCTTACATCGTAGGTAAATTGGTTAGAACTTCAATTTTGTGGGTGTGTATCATAGTTTTAGATAATTATTTATAGCTTTCATCTTTTATTTTAAATAAATAGAAAGTTACTGAATTTATTTGGGAAAGCATAGGTAAGAATGTCAGCTCAACTTTAGTCTAGTCATATTTATTGAATGAATGAGTAAGTGCATGAATTATGAAAAGTTGATCATTTTGGAAGTCTTAACATGATTTATTTAAATTATTTTTAGAATAGTATTCTATGGCTTAGTTTATTTAACATCCATCCAGAGCAAAATGGGTTCTTCAGGTAATATAAGTATATAAAGGAATATTAACCTCATCCTTGCCCTTGGGTGCTATATAATCTAGTGTAAGAAATAGCATGACATTAGTAATTTAATTTTTTCATTTTTAATATACTTTTTAAAAACACGTGGTTTAATATAGAATTAGAATAGGTGATTAACTTTCTCTGTGTTTATGTATAGCTTATGTGATTGCAAATCATTAATGAAAGAGCAAATAAAGTGGAAAAAAAAAAGAGTATAAATAGCTAGTAATAGCTAACATTTGCGAAGTATTTACATATGTCAGACATGGTATACTTTATATGTAATATCTCATTTAATCCCCATAGCCACAAGTCAACCCTTTGAGATTGATAATATTGTTATCTCTATTTCATAAACCTGTGTTTAGTACCTGGCGAATTAAGAGGATTAGTATCTTGGCACACCAGTAACCCATTCTGAGTACCTATGAATTCTGGTTAGAATGGCACTCTTCAAAGTTTAATTTTCACATGAACAGATCTTATTAAAAATGTAGCTGGGCACGGTGGCTCACATCCCAGCACTTTGGGAGGCTGAGGTGGGTGGATCATGAGGTCAGGAGATTGAGACCATCCTGGCTGACATGGTGAAACCCCGTCTCTACTAAAAAAATTACAAAAAATTACCCCAGCATGGTGACATGCACCTGTAGTCCCAGCTATTCAGGAGGCTAAGGAGGCAGGAGAATTGCATGAACCTGGGAGGTGGAAGTTGCAGTGAGCCAGAATCGTGCCACTGCACTCCAGCCTGGGCAGCAGAGTGAGACTCCCATCTCAAAACAAAACAAAAAAAAAAGAAGCCGAGCGTGGTGCTTCACGCTTGTAATCCCAGCACTTTGAGAGGCTGAGGTGGATGGATCACAAGGTCAGGAGTTCGAGACCAGCCTGGCCAATATGGTGAAACCCCATGTCTACTCAAAATACAAAAAAATTAGCCAGGCGTGGTGGTGGGCACCTGTAGTCCCAGCTCCTCTTAGGAGGCTGAGGCAGGAGAATCACTTGAACTCGGGAGGCAGACGTTGCAGTGAGCCGAGATTATGCCACTGCACTCCAGCCTGGGCAACAGAGGGAGAGTCCGTCTCAAAAAAAAAAAAATGCAGATTCTAGGGGCCAGATGCTGTGGCTCATGCCTGTATTTCCAGCACTTTGGAAGGCTGAGGTAGGAGGATTGCTTGAGGCCAGGAGTTTGAGACCAGCCTGGGCAACATAGCGAGACTCTGTCTCTACAACAAAAACTAAAGCAAAACAAAATGTAAATTCTGATTTGCTATGGGGTAAGCAGTTCAGTTCTTCATTTCTAACAAGTTCCCAGGTGGTTTTGATAATCCCAATGCAAGGACTACATTTTGATCAGCCTATGTTTTCTCCAACATTTTTTCTTCTATATAAATAAGTCTCTGTTTGCTCAAAGACTAAAATAACCAGTTATTTACTGATATGATCAGCATATAAATGTGAGCTGTATTTTCTCCTAAGTTTTGGATGACCTTATAAGTTAGATATAGTCAAGTGGAGGTGTCAAATCTGTGTTAATCATTACTGGTCTCAGATTGACTGTTTGCAGATTCCTTATAATTTAACACAACTCAAGTATTTTAATAAGTGTGTTCTCTGTGGTTGATAGATTTCTGAAATTAGATTTATTGTAAGGAAGTGAAGAACATGAGTATGAGTGAGTTTTAAGAGGAATGGTTGAAAGCTATATTTATCTACAGTTAAGAAGATTGAGAAAAAGAAAGATAGGTAAGGCAGTCCTTAAAGATCACAAGAAAGGTGAAGATTTAGCAGGCAAAAAAAAAAAAAGAGAATAAGCATTCCTGTACACCAGTAACAGGCAAGCAGAGAGCCAAAGCATAAATGAACTCCCATTCACAATTGCTGCAGAGAGAATAAAATACCTAGGAATACAGCTAACAAGGCAAGTGAAAGACCTCTTCAAGGGAGACTACAAACCACTGCTCAAGAGGACACAAAAAATGTGAAAACATTCCATGTTCATGGATGGGAAGAATCAACATTGTGAAAACGACCATACTGCCCATAGTAATTTATAGATTCAGTGTTATTCCCATTAAACTACCATTAGTGTTCTTCACAGAATTAGAAAAAACGATTTAAAAATTCATATGGAACCAAAAAAGAGCCCCAACAGCCAAGACAATTCTAAGCAAAAAGAACAAAGCTGAAGGCATCACACTTTACCCTACTTCAAACTCTACTTCAAAGCTATCGTAACCAAAATAGCATGGTACTGGTACAAAAACAGACACGTGGACCAATGGAACAGCATAGTGAACTGAGAAATAAGACTGCACACCTAGAACCATCTGATCATTGACAAACATGACAAAAACAAGCAATGGGGAAAGGATTCCCTATTCAATAAGTGGTGCTAGGATAACTGGCTAGCCATATGCAGAAAATTGAAACTGGACCCCTTCCCTATACCTTATACAAAAATTAACTCAAGATAGAGTAAAGACTTAAATGTAATACCCAAAACTATAAAAACCCTAGAAAATTGGCTGGGCATGGTGGCTCACACCTGTAATCCCAGCACATTGGGAGGCTGAGGTGGACGGATCACAAAGTCAAAAGATTGAGATCATCTTGGCCAACATCGTGAAACTCCTTCTCTACTAAAAATACAAAAATAAATTGGACATGGTGGCGCACGCCTGTAGTCTCAGGTAGTCAGGAGGCTGAGGCAGGAGAATTGCTTGAACCCAGGAAGTGGAGGTTACAGTGAACCAAAATCGTGTGGCTGCACTCCAGCCTGGCAACAGAGTGAGACTTCATCTGAAAAAAAAAATCCTAGAAAAAAATGTAGGCAGTACCATTCAGGACATAGGCATGGGCAAAGGTTTCATTACAAAAACACCAAAAGCAATTGCCACAAAAGTAAAAATTGACAAATGGGATCTAATTAAACAGCTTTTGCACAGCAAAAGAAACTGTTATCAGAGTGAACAGACAACCTACAGAATAAGATAACATTTTTGCAATATGTCCATCTGACAAAGATTTAATACCCAGCCTACAAGGAACTTACACAAATTTACAAGAAGAAAACCAACAACCTCACTAAAAAGTAGGCACAGGACATAAACAGACATGAACTTCTCAAAAGAAGACATACATGCAGCCTGCAAACATGAAAAAAAAGCTCAGCATCGTTGATCATTAGAGAAATGCAGCCATAAAAAGGAACAAGATCGTGTTCTTTACAGGAATGTGGTTGGAGCTGGAAGCTGTTTTGCTGAGCAAACTTGCACAGGAACAGAAAACCAAATACTGCATGTTCTCACTTATAAGTGGAGCTGAATGATGAGAACACATGACCACTTGGTGGGGAACAACACACATTGGGGCCTGTTGGGGGATGGGGGAGAGAATATCAGGAAGAATTGCTAATAGATCCTGGGCTTAATACCTAGGTGATGGGTTGATCTCTGCAGCAAACCGCCATGGTACATGTTTACCTATGTCACAAACCTGCACATCCTGCACATGTACCCTGGAACTTAAAAGAAGAGAAAAACGGCGGGGGACGGGGAAGACTAGGAAAGGAGAACCAATCAGCGGAAGAAAGAGAAAATAAGGCAAAGAAAGAAAAGGCAAAAAGAATAGAGATAGGAAAAGAAGACAGAAAATAATAGAAGAAAAAAAATGAAATGGGATATTTAACTAGTAGTTTTTAGTCCTTCAGAATGATACCAGGTTTGGTCAGATGTCAATACCTATATTACTATTGCTATGCTGTAGTTATAGGTTATAGAAGGAACTTTAAAGGTTAATCAGGCTCATGATTTTCAACTACAGTACTAGTTGTATAAAGTAAAACCTACTTGGAATGTTGGATTTTCACAACAATTATTAAATATATATTTATATCCTGTCTCATTTGGAAAACATTAGGTGGCTATAATAAAAAAGACCTTAAAAGACAATCTTTAAATATTCTTCCTGGGGGAAAAATGGAGCCTTTGTTTTTGTCCTGGTAGGATCCTGTTTGATGATAAAGTGAGTATTAAGATGTAAGATAGGGCTGGGTACAGTGGCTCACACCTGTAATCCCAGCACTTCGGGAGGCTGAAGCGGGCAGATGACCTGAGGTCAGGAGACCAGCCTGGCCAACATGGTGAAACCCCATCTTTACTAAAAATACAAAATTAGCCTGGTGTGGTGGTGCATGCCTGTAATCCCAGCTACTCAGAAGGCTGAGGAAGGAGAATCGCTTGAACCTGGGAGGTGGAGGTTACAGTGAGCCAAGATTGCACCATTGCACTCTAGCCTGGGCAACAGAGCAAGATTCTATTTCCAGAAAAAAAGATGTAAGATAGGAAATAGTGAAAAAACACTGCAATTGGCCATCTTCATATTGACAGCACAATATCCCTGGTCCTCTAACTTGTGCTTTTAGCAGTTAGAGAGTTTGTTTCTCTGATTGCTTGGCTTGTTGGACAACTCTCATTCTTAGAATTTTTTTTTTTTCTGTGTTAAGCCAAAATCTGTCTCCATGTGCTTGCAGACTAATTTCTTTTAGAACAGCCCAAAAGAAGTCTTTTGCTTTCAGACAGTAACCCATCAAATAGTTTTTAAAAACTATAATTTCTTATGTTTGTTTTCTTGTGTTTTCTTCAACTGTTCTGTGATAATAAGCTCATACTGATCAAGCTCTATTTCCTTCTCTCCACCTCCTCCCCCTAGGTAAATAATAGTTTATCAGAGATTATCTTAAAATGTGGTACTATAAATCATTTCACTAAACATTTATTAAAGTACTTTGAGGAAATACAAAGATGAATCAGATTGAATCTGCCTTCAAATGATTATTCTCCACTGTTCTTATGAAAGCAACAGGCATTCAAGAGAAATTTTAAATATGTAATGGGGTTCTTTTTAAGTTCACATTAAAAAAAATTATTTTAAGAGACAGGGTCTCACTATGTTGCCCACACTTATCTTGAACTCCTGGACTCAGACGATTTGCCCATCTTGGCCTCCCAAAGTTCTAGGATTACAGGTGTGAGCCACTGTGCCCAGCCCCCAGGTCATATTTTTGCCATCTTATGTACATGGTTAATATTGCAGATTAAAAGAGAAAATCTTGGTAGATACCAAGATATATTCTGGGAAGATTACTGTAAGCTACCACGATCTTAGGACTCTCAGAAGTTTATCCTACATACCAGTAGGATAAACCAGTGTCCCAGGAGAAGAATTGGCTTGGGAAAGCATGGGGCTGTGCTTTGTTGTTTTTCATAAGGAATGGAAAGATGTGTGTCTCCCAGTCTTTGCCCTGTCTCTTCCTAGTCTTATTCCTGTTACTGCTGTCCTCTGTTGTCAAAGTGGAGAAGGCCTGTAGCTACAGCTAATCTACCTCCTGATAGGTTGTCTTGTTTTGGGGGTCCCGAGACTCCATAAGGTGATGGTGATTGCAAGAAAAGTTTTTTAATAAATGATTATTCAAAAGGTAAAGTAGGACATGAGATAAGGTTGTACACCCAATTAAGGTGAAAAATGTACTCCTTGGCTAGAAGAAACTCTTGCAGTTAATCTGTTTTACAAACCCTTAAAGATACGCTCTTGTAGTTCTGTGTTTTCAGCTATAGTATGGGGATAAAGGTAACCTATTAGAAATCACTTGGAAATAATTTTTTTTTTTTTCAGAGTAGACATGCCAGCCCAAACCTAGGAAATCAGAATTAGGAGTATGGAGAAGAGAAGAGGAAAGAAATGCCCATGTACTTTGAAAACACTGCCTCCCTCCGGTTGATCTACTTCCACCCCCATTTTTTGGTCACTAAGAAAGGTTATTGTTGTTGGATTTCTGTAGTGCCAGCTACTTAGGAGGCTGAGCCTGGGAGTTCAAGGCTGTAGTGAGCTTTGATCACACCACTGTCTTCCAGCCTGGACTACGGAGTGAGGCCCCATCTCCATTCATTCATTCAATAAAATTTTTAATGGTGGTAAAATCTACATAACATAAAATTTACCATTTTAATCTTTTTCTAGGTGTACAATATACTAGTGTTAACTATGTGCATTGTTGTACAGCAGATCTCTAGAACTTTTCCATCTTGCAGAACTAAAACTTTATATTCATTAGACAGTTCCCCCTTTTACCCTCCCTCTAGCTCCTGGCAACCACCAATTCTACTTTCTAAGAGCTTGAATATTTTAATAACTCATATAAATGGGATCATGCAGTATTTGTCTGTTTGTGACTGGTTTATTTCACTTAGTATAGTGTGAAAGTTTGTCCGTATTTTATCAAGTGGTGGGATTTCTTTCTTTTTTAAGGCTGAATAAATAATATACTATGTGTGTAATATTATATCATATAATATATATATATATAATTTTGTCAAGTGGTGTGATTTCTTTTTTAAGGCTGAATAATGTTATACTATGTGTATAATATATATTTATATATAAATACTACATTTATATGTAAATTTTTTTAACTGTATATATGTACACACATACATGTATGTAGTATATACATACGTAGAGTATATGACATGTATATGGCATATATATATATACACACACAGTACAGTTTTGTACTGTATACAATATATATGCACACACATCATATTTTGTTTACCTGTGCATCTTGTCAGTGGACACTTGGGTTGCTTCCACCTTTTGCTGTTGTGAATAATGCTCTTATGAACATGGATCCACAAATGTTTGTTCAAGTCCTTGCTTTCAATTCTTTTGGGTACATGCCCATAAGTGGAATTGCTGGATCCTATAAGAATTCTATTTCTAATTTCTTGAGGAACCACCATACCGTTTTCCATAGCAGCTGCACCATTTAATATATTCTCCAGCAGTGCACGAGGGTTTCTCCACATCCTTGTTAATACTTGTTATTAGTGTTTTTTTAATAGCCAACTCATTTTTTTCCCCATAGCTTATTGGGGTACAGGTGGTATTTGGTTACATGAGTAAGTTCTTTAGTGGTGATTTGTGAGATTTTAGTGCACTCATCACCTGAGCAGTATATAGTGCACCCTATTTGTAGTCTTTTATCCCTCGTCCCTCTCCCACCCTTCCCCCCAAGTCCCCAGAGTTCATTGTATCATTCTTATGTGTTTGCATCCTCATAGTTTAGCTTCCACATATCAGTGAGAATATATGATGTTTGGTTTTCTATTCCTGAGTTACTTCACTTAGAATAATAGTCTCCAGTCTCATCCAAGTTGCTGCAAATGCCGTCAGTTCATTCCTTTTTATGGCTGAGTAGTAGTCCATCGTGTGCGTGCACACATGTGTGTATGTGTATACATCACAGTTTCTTTATCCAGTCATTGACTGATGGGCATTTGAGTTGGTTCCATGATTTTGCAATTATGAACTGTGCTGCTATTAACATGTATATGCAAGTATCTTTCGTATAATGACTTCCTCTGGATAGATAGCCAGTAGTGAGAATGAGTTTTTGGGGTGTCTCCCAGGTCCTGCAGGAGTATCTTGCTTCCTTCAGAAGGTCTGTGGGTCCTCTCTGGATTCCTGGTTTGTTCTTGCAGTCTTTCTGGAATTAAAATTCATGATGTGAGCCTCCACGCACTGCTCCGTCCATCTGATTCGGAGCTACAATCTAGTCCTGCCTCTTGTCCGCCATGATCAGCAGCCAACTCTCCTGTCATTTTTTGATAGCAGCCAAAAAATATGGATATGAGGTCGTTTTCCTCCCCCCGGTTTATTGAGATCCACTGCTTTAGGTTAATTGCTGGCATCACATAAGCTCATTGAGCTAGAGTTCATAGAACTATTCTTGTCTTATCTGTTCTTTTAAAAATCTCTTATGGCCTGGGTTTTTGTGCATTTTTCTTTTTCTGTAATGGCAGCCTTACTGGTGCAATGAGTGGTCCAAATATATTTGGATAGTTCTTATGTCTTAAGGAGCTTAAGAGGGAATATTATAGGATGGCTAGAAGTGTAGACTCTGGAGATGAACTGCTTGTCATGTGTCTCTGAATCTGTCACTTGCTAACTTTCTGATTTGGAGATATATTAATTCTGTCTTGTTTTTCTTTTTGTCATCTGTAAAATGGGGTATACTTTCTTCATAGGGTTATTGTAAAGGTTAAATGAAGAAGATAGTGCTTCATGATTTTATTCAAATGGCACACATAGAAAATGATAAATTTTTGTAGATGGGTAAAAGAATGAGCTACAAGGAAATTCTACATAGGCCTTGCGTGACTGCCTGCAGGATTGGTGGAATCAATAGTTCAGCTATACTTCCAGCCTGTTAATGGGCCACAAGTATATATTAGGATACATGTTAAGGAGCTGTGAATTCATTCATAAAGAATATTTTAAACACATAGCGGAAGTTTAGAAGACCTGAGTCATTGTTTCATATAAGTAGAGAGGACACTACAGTAACTAAAGAACTGGCATTCTTGCAGGCAAGAAACTCAGCATCTTAAATTACAGAACGTCTCTTCTAGAGGTTTTGAAAGTTCTCATAAAGTTCTTTTGAAAGTTCTTCATAAAGGTGTGAAACATTTGTGTCTTTCAGGTATTGTTCCAGTATCTTAAAACTTTTGGTCAATAAGTGATTAGTAATTGAGAGCTCATTAAGTCTTTGGGCTACATATTGGTTATTGATTGTGGTTATCATTTCACTACCTAATCCTCACTTTTGTCTGTAATTAGGGTCGTCGGGCTGTTAAAGCAGGTGGTTACGCTGCTTGCCAGGAAGCAAAGGAAGATATAAAGGTAACTTCCTGAATTAGGGGGGGAAAGAGACGTTAAAGACAAATGTACACTGTAAGAACCCAAGTAGAATGATTTGAGTGATATTGTCGAAGTGGTTTGGGGCACCTAGATGCAGAGATTTGGAACTGACAGGGTTATGTGATTTCTTTTTTTGAAGTCTAGATCCCTCAGCTGAAAGCAAGTTTTAAACGCTAGTTTTTTGGTTTGTTCCCTTCATTTGTAGAGTCATTCAGAAAATGTCTCTCAACATCCACTTCATGTAGAAGTATTACACTCAGAGATTATGGCTCATCAGAAATTTGCTTTGCGTCTTGGTTCCTGGATGAACAAAATCATGAGCTATTCAAGTAAGCATACCTCCTGTTTTTCTTGTTTCTGATAAAATACTGTGTTTTTTATAGCCACAAATTTTAAAATGCCATTTGAGTATAAAATAAAGTTTTTCTTTTTTTTTGGTTTATACACTTTGTTAATTTTCAGGATTGCATTTCAGATGCATAATATCATAAGGTATTATTTCAAGTGCACAGTATCAAGTACTATCTTTTTATTGGTTGTTGAGTCTTTGACAGAATTATTCTTTACATCAAATGTGGGAGGATTAATGTTAGTCTTTTTACATGTTATTATAGGAAATGTACTTTTAGGAGAAATATTATAAGAATAAAAATTATGGCTAAGTATAGTGGCTTATGACTGTAATCCCAGCACTGTGAGACGCCGAGGTAGGAGGATCGCTTGAGCTCAGGAGTTCAAGACCAGCCTGGGCAACAGAGCGAGACCAATCTCTATTTTAAAAAAAAGAATACAAGTTGTTTAATTGTGTGACCTCTTTTGTTTGTAGGTGACTTTAGGCAGATCTTTTGCCAAGCTTGCCTTAGAGAAGAACCTGGCTCAGAGAATCCCTGTCTCATAAGCAGGTTAATGCTTTGGGATGCAAAGCTTTATAAAGGTAAGTAGACATTTGCTTATGCTGTTTGTTGGGAAGCAAAGGAAGATTATGACCTTAAAGTAGAGCTGTAATATCTTTTATTTATTAAATTAGTTATTAAATCTGTGATCTTGATTGATAAGATATTACATGTGAATATAAAGTTTAACCAGTTAGTATGTATTCTTTGGCGTTAAAACCCACGGATGTTGTCTTTTAAGTATAGAGTCTTTTCATTTAGTGAGAGCCAGTCAAAAAGAGTGTGTATATATATGTCTATACATATATCAATATATTCATGTAGTGCCATTATCGAGTGGCAAAAAAAAAAAAGCTGTTGTAAAAATCTAAATGAAGAACAAAACACAAAAGTCAAGAGAAAAGCTAAAAGCATAGAGAAGGAAAAGTACACAGTAAGAGTACTTTTGAGTTAAATAGAAAAAGAATGAAAAGATTGGGAGAGGATAAATTGAAGTGTAAGATGAAGTGGTGGGAGGGGTGCATATGAAATAATTCTAGTGTTCTGCCACTCTAATAGCTGGAATGTTTTTGGTTTTTGCCTTAGTGATTTCCTCTTATTCCCCCACTCTCCCCAAAATAATCTATAGGTGCCCGTAAGATCCTTCATGAATTGATCTTCAGCAGTTTTTTTATGGAGATGGAATACAAAAAACTCTTTGCTATGGAATTTGTGAAGGTAATTATTTATAAATTAGATATCAATAAATAGAAATAGGCAGTTTTTATAAATGAATTAATAGAAACAGGGATAATTATGAATCAAGAATTAAATGTCATTATTTATTTCTTTGTCAAAAGTTAGTTCTTGGCCCTGCAGGTTGGCTCACGCCTGTAATCCTAGCACTTTAGGAGTCCAAAGTGGGTGGATTATTTGAGGTCAGGAGTTCGAGACTGGCCTGGACAACTGGTGAAACTCCGTCTTTACTGAAAATATAAAAACTAGCCAGGCATGGTGGCAGGCACCTGTAGTCCCAGCTACTCAACGGGCTGAGGCAGAAAAATCGCTTGAACCTGGAAGGCAGAGGTTGCAATGAGCCAAGATCACGCCACTGCTCTCCAACCTTGGTGACAGAGCGAGGCTCCATCTCAAAAAAAAACAACAAAAAAAGTTCGTTCTCGTACATTACATAAATATTTTCACAAATGTCATTTGGTAGTATGGAAACAGCATTCTTGGAGAAGAGATAGGTGGAAAATAACCTGTTGACCCAGAGCAAAGGTATCATATTCACATATGCATTCAATCTTTCTAATCATTTATTTTCCTGTTAGTAAAATTACAATAAGAATAGAAGTGAGTAATTGGAAAGGATAGCAGAAAAGAAGAACAGATGGGCATGCTAAAGCAGGGGGCAGGAATTAGGTGGCCAAGAGTTCTATTTAATTGTTGGAAGCTAAAATGCAAGGCTAACCTTTACAGCTTTTTAATGTTTTATTAATCTGTCGTATATATCTTATTGTGTTTTTTTGTCTACCTGCCAAATTAGATTGCAAGCTTATACGAATCAGGGACTCCTTTGGATCTTTTACT
Organism: Cacajao melanocephalus; assembly: GCA_963573385.1. Taxonomy (NCBI): domain Eukaryota; kingdom Metazoa; phylum Chordata; class Mammalia; order Primates; family Pitheciidae; genus Cacajao; species Cacajao melanocephalus. The sequence goes on from CAUYLG010071842.1 coordinate 33,815, forward strand.
TTGCCTTATATAAAGGTATCCAATGAATACTTGTTGATTTCTTCTGATTTTGAGTTGCAGGCAATTCTGTAAGACTTAAGATACATATAGGACCGAAGATGGAAATGGGAGCAGAGAAAGAAATAATGATTGTCGTAGGCAAATGACACTGTGGGATAAGATACCTGCATTCCCTCGATTTTATATTCAGACTTAAAAGTAGCTAAGACATTTGTTGTATGTCTTATCTTTCAGCAGTGATGGCAACTCAAGATTTTCTCTTCTAAAACTCTTTAGATATGGAATATTGGACCATATATGTGATCTGAAATGAAATTTTGTTTTCTTATACAAAAGCTAATCTCCCTTCTTAGATGATTTTTTTTTTCATATATCATGGTTACCCCTTAAACTTTGCAGGAATTCCAGAGGGTAAAATTAATTACATAGGTTAAGTATCCAACTTTGTGCCTTACACATATAGATGCTTATTACGTGACTGAGTATATTACTATTTTTTTTGTTCTCCCAGTATATCAGAGTTGTTTTGCAGCTTTCCCAGTATGGGAAAGAAGTTGTTTACAGCCAGGATCCATTCTGTTTAAGGCTGGATTCAGTCTGATTGGTTGGTTTTTCTGGGTTATATCAGCTGTTAAATACTTTGAATATATCTCCTGCCCTATACCATTAGAGTAGAAACTGCTAAAGATTGCCTTGGATTCTGTTTGGAGAAAGGATAAAGTATACTATTACAGTCCTCTGTTGTTGTTTTTTTTGTTTGCTGTTGTTTTTTTTTTTACTTCCCTCCCCCGCCCCCTGTGTATATGTTTTAATAGTTTCCACTCCTATCTCTGCTAAATTGAGTAGGTGAATTTTTATTTGATTTGTTGTTTTTCTCCTTCTAAGATATTTTTGCTGATCATAATACCTTGCCTTAATAAATAGGAATTATATTACTTGACATTTTATAGATAGAAACTTGTAGCAGTTATTAAAATTGGGATTTTTTCAAGACTTTAGTAGTGATTTGTAATTGATTATGTATTTCAGTATTATAAACAACTGCAGAAAGAATATATCAGTGATGATCATGACAGAAGTATCTCTATAACTGCACTTTCAGTTCAGATGTTTACTGTTCCTACTCTGGTATGTATTGATTATTCCTTGTCAGTCTTCCTAAGTAAAACTTGTTTTGCTTTGTAAGAATTTTACTTAATGTTGAATCAAATTAGAACAATGTTAGAATCACTAAGCTGGGCTATGTGAATACTTTATTGGTACCCAAGGACTAGTTAACTAGGCACTGCCTTGGTTCACATGTCCTAGTCAATGCAGATAACACCTAGAACTGGTTTCTTACTTTCTAGAGTACCTTAGTAACTTAGGAATGTTGCCTTTTCGATACCAAAAAAAATATATATATATATATATATTTTTTTTCAGGGTAAGAATTGGATAGGATGGGATGGCATGGGGTGGGATGGGGTGGGGTCATACCAAAAATATTTTAAGTATTGTTTGTAGGCAGATAGAGTAAGATAAAACTAAGAAGCCGGAGGGTGTGCCTGTCAAGCATTTGGGAGAGATGGTGGTACACAGGCCTCGGAGGAGAGTGGAAGATTCTGCTTCCTTTGTATACTACTTCTTTTCTTGCTTGCTTTCTCTTTCTTTCTTTCTTTCTTTCTTTCTTTTCTTTCTTTTCTTTCTTTTCTTTCTTTTCTTTCCTTTCTTTCCTTTCTTTCCTTTCTTTCCTTCTTTCCTTCTTTCTTTCTTTTCTTTTCTGTTTTTTTTTTTTTTTTTTTTTTTTTTTACATAGTCTAGTTTGTGTTGCCCCGGCTGGAAGTGCAGTGGGATGATGATCTTGGCTCACTGCAGCCTCCACCTCCTGGGTTCACGTGATTCTCATGCCTCAGTCACCCAAATAGCTGGAATTACAGGCGTGCATCACCATGCCTGGCTAATTTTTATATTTTTAGTAGAGACAGCATTTCACCGTGTTGGCCAGGCTAGTCTCAAACTCCTGACCTCAGGTGATCTGCCTGCCTCTGCCTCCCATAGTGCTGGGATTACAGGCGTGAGCCAGCACAAACCCAGCTTGTGTGATTACTGATGATAACATTTATCTAGATAACGTGTATAATGGATTTGGGGTATCCAGATATATGTTGTCTAGTTATGGAGTAGTAGGGAATTTTTCCTTTTAGAAAATAACTTCTTAGTAGTTGCTATTCAGTGAGACTAAGGACTGTGTTTAACATTCAATAACAAACATTTATTAAAAGTGACTTACTAACCAAATGAATGAATAAATCAAGTCCATACCCCAACGAGTTAATGCTAAAGACAATATTCTTGAAATATTCTGCAGGCTCGACATCTTATTGAAGAGCAGAATGTTATCTCTGTCATTACTGAAACTCTACTAGAAGTTTTACCTGAGTACTTGGACAGAAACAATAAATTCAACTTCCAGGGTTATAGCCAGGACAAATTGGGAAGAGTATATGCAGTAATATGTGACCTAAAGTAAGTTGTTCAAGTCAAAAGGTGAAGGCACCTGTTAAATTCACTGTGCTTATTTGCTCTGTCATATAAGTAATCCTCTGATCATTTTACTTACCTAGAATTCTCTTTATAATGATGACAAGTACAAAGAACTGTTACTGCCTTGTGTTAATAAATGTCTTCAGTAAAGGCTTCTTATTGAGTTGTAAAACCTGGTTAATAAAGAAAGTATTGCAGAGAGGCCTCTTACAGGAACTTGGGGTCTCCTGGGGTCACCAAATGCATTTCCACTGTAATTACCTTACTTTGCACTCACTTCCACTTACATGCTTTGGTTTTGTCCTTCCTGCAGAGTCTCTTTGTGCATAGTTACAGATAATCTATTGATGTAAATTTCTTTCTTTTTCTTTTATTTTCTTTTTTCTTTCTTTTTTTTTTTTTTTTTTTTTGAGACAGCATCCTGCTGTGTTGCCCAAGCTGGAGTGCAGTGATGTAAACATGGCTCACTGTAATCTCAACCTCGTGGCCTCAAGTGATCCTCCTGCCTCAGCCTCCCATGTAGCTGGGACCACAGGCATGTCCCATCACACCTGGCTAATTTTTTATTGTTCTGTAGAGGTAGAGTCTCACTTTTTGTTGCCCAGGCTAATTTCGACCTCCTGGGCTCAAGCAGTCCTTCTGCTTTGGCCTCCGAAAGTGTTGGGATTACAGGCATGAGCTACCACACCTAGCTGTAAACGTTTTTTAAACTCCCTTTTTCCTATACAGTTGATTTCCCATATCTGTGGGTCAACCAACCACAGATGAAAATATTCCATTTTAAAAAATTGCATCTATATCAGACCAGCCTGGACAGCATAGCAAGACCTTGTTTCTACAAAAATAAAAATAAAAATTAGCGAGGTATGGCAGTGCAAGCCTTTATTCCTAGCTTCTCAGGATGCAGAGGCGAGAAGATCACTTTGACCCCAAGAGTTTGAGGTTACAGTAAACTATAATCATGCCACTACACTCCAGCCTGGGCAGCAGAGTGGGATTCTATCTTTAAAAAAATAAAATAAAGTTTAGTAAATTGTTTTGTTTTATCTTCAGTATAAATAGAGATGGTAGGTAAATTCAGTAGTTAATCAATTTGTAGCCACTGTGATTGACATTTGTTCCTTATCCAAATTGTGCAAAAATGAGATGTTGTGCAAAACAAAAACTCCTAATGGCAGTACTTAAAATTATTATTAAGTCAGGGAATATCCTTGGTCTACTTTATAGAGAAAAAAAGAATCTCTCTACCTTGGCTCTCATTACTGTGAAGTATTCTTATAACTGAGTTATGTTTATATCCAGATAAGTGGTGCATATAGTCTCTGACTATATAGTTAGTCTCTACGGTGAATAATTTCGAGACAGCACATCCCTAAATACCTGCGCTTGTAGTAGAACTTTAAGGTCCCTGGTTTGGAAGGCAACTTTAAATCTTCTGATGCTTACGATTCCTCCCCTACACCCCATCCTAAATACGGATATCTCTAGTGACCAGGGGAAGGGAAAATTAACACATTTTGGGATCCTGTTTGACAGGTACTGTGTAATTCACTCTCACAAGGATCCTGTGAAATTTATTAGTAACTATGTGCCAAGGAACTTTGCTTGTTTTAGCTGATTTTATTCTTGCAGCATTCTTAGAAGGTAGTTGATACGATCTTACTTTGTAGATTGTAAATATTTGCCTAAGGTCACAAAGCTAGTAAGTGGCAGAACTGAGATATGACCATAAACACTTTTTATCTGTAAAACTCATGTTCCTTTCATTATATTGTGTAGCCTCACAGGATACATAAACAGCAACACAAAACCTGCTCTGAAACCTGGCCTAAAACACCAATCACAGAAACCCTTTATTTAGCAAATAGTTTGTGTTCACTGTTTTCTCAGTCTCTCATTGTAGAAATTCTGCAGTCACATCTTAGTCTTTGCTTACATATTTATTTACTAATTTCCCCTGAATCCTTGTTTTTAAATAACTTAGAAAATAACCACACTTAATGTATTTCGTTTCCAGGATAAAGTCAATTCTGTCAAAATTTGTAGGTCTTCATAGTTTAGCCTGTGGTTGTTTATCTGACTGTACCTCAGCATGAAATAACTTTGTTGGTACTAGTAGGTACTCTACTCATCCTGCCTTAGGAAATTTTCATTCTCTCAAAACAGCACATTCCAACTTTGGATAGCTTCTTCCAAATATTATAAAGTTTCTTATTGCATATTAAACATCTTTTTTGTAGCTTTTATTTTCTGGTTCTAGTTCTCTCTTTGTCCATTCCAAACAACTTCAGTTCTCGTTTAAATTGAAGAAGTATTTAAAGTCAGCAGTCTTTCTGCCAAGTCTTTTATACATTAAGTTACATTTATTTCTTTAACTGTTCCCATTTCATGTTGGTTGAAATTACTTCTAAATCATTATCCTTTTCTACTGAACCTGTTCTGGGTGCATGTATACTGTTTATGTGCCAAGAAATGAGCACAGTACTGTAACTGAGATCTGCCTAGTTAAATATAGAAGGGAGGGATTACTACCTCTCTTATTCTAAAAAATATATGCCTATTAATTTAGTTTTGTCACTTGCTCCATGGGAGGTATCTCATGGGGTACTTGGTTTCTCAGTTGCTAATTTATTGTGGAAATGCAACTTAGAAAAGAGATGCAGTTGAACCTTGGTTCTATTGAGGAACAATATTATTCTTTTATTACTTCAACCTGTTCCTGTGTTCCATTTCCAGAAAGTATAGCACACTCTCAAACCAAATCAGTCCCTTACTGTCTCACCCTGTCCACGCTTTTCTTCCTCTTTTCCCATTGCTTTTGCCACATATTTTTTTCTCCAGACTCCTTTTCCTTCTCTTCTTACCTTTTTGTTTGTTCCAATCTCTTATGTCTTCTTTACTTAGTAGGTAATCTATAGAGGTCATTCATGAGCTATGTGACATTGCTAGAAACCAAAAATGTAAATTGTCTTCTAAGTCATTGCTTCTCAAATTTTAATGTGAAAGCAAATCATCTGGGGAGCTGCTTTTTTTTTAAAAAAACTTTTATTTTGAGTTCAAGGATACATTTGCAGGCTTGTTACCTAGGTAAACTTGTGTCATGGGGTTTGTTGTAAAGATTATTTCGTCACCCAGGTGTTAAGCCTAGTGCCATTAGTTATTTTTCCTGATCCTCTCCCTCCTCCTAACCTCTATCCTCCGACAGACCCCAGTGTGTGTTGTTCCCCTCTGTGTGTCCATGTGTTCTCATCATTTAGCTCCCACTTGTAAGTGAGAAGACGTGTCATTTGGTTTTCTGTTCCTGTGATAGTTTGCTAAGAATAATGGCCTCTAGCTCCATTCATGTTTCCAGAAAAAACATGATCTCATTCTTTTTCTGGCTGCATCGTATTCTGTGGTGTGTATGTACCACATTTTCTTTATCCAGTCTGTCATTGATGGGCATTTAGGTTGATTCCATGTCTTTGCTATTGTGAATGTGCTGCAATGAACATATGTGTGCATGTGTCTTTATAACAGAATGAATTATATGCCTTTGGATGAATACCCAGTAATGAGATTGCTGGGTATTTCTGTTTTTAAGTGTTCAAGGAATTGTTACACTGTTTTCCACAATGCTTGAATTAATTTATGTTCCCACCAACAGTGTATAAGCATTCCTTTTCCCCTGCAATCTCCCCAGCATCTGTTACTTTTTACTTTTTAATAGTAGCCATTCTGACTGGTGTGAGGTGGTACCTCATTGTGGTTTTGATTTGCATTTCTCTAATGAGCAGTGATGTTGGGCTTCATTTCATGTGATTGTTGGCTGCATGTATGTCTTCTTTTGAAAAGTGTTCTGTTCATATCCTTTGCCCACTTTTTAATTTCTTTTTTTTTCTTCTTCTAAATTTGTTTATGTTCCTTATAGATGCTGGCTATTAGGCCTTTGTCAGATCCATAGTTTGCAAAGATTTTCTCCCATTCTGTTGGTTGTCTCTTCACTCTGTTGATAGTTTCCTTTGCTGTGCAGAAGCAAATCGTCTAGGGAGCTTTATAAAATTCAGATTCTGGGGCTGATTGCGTTGGCTCATGTGCTTTCTAAGACTGAGGCAGAAGGATTGCTTGAGGCCAGGAGGTTGCAACCAGCCTGGGCAACATAGTGAGACTTTGTTTCTACAAAAAATAAAATTAGCTAGGTTTGGTGGCATGTGCCTGTAGTCTTAGCTATTGAGGAGGCTAAGGCAGAAGAATTACTTGAGCCCGAGAGTTTGAGACTGCAGTGAGCTATGATTGCACCACTGCACTCCAAGCTGGGCAACAGAGTAAGGCCAAGTTTCAAAAAAAACAGGATTGGGGTGTGGGGGTTGGGGAAGAGGCTTCTTATTCAGTTGTCTGATTAGAACCCAAGATTTTGCATTTCTAAAGAGCACTCAGGTGAGGCTGTTACGGGTTAGTAGACCACACTTTGAGTAGTAGTGCTCTAGAAAGCAACAAAACATGAATGCTGTTTGTTCAATGTGACAGGTTTTAAACTTTAATCTTTTTTTTTTTTTTTGAGATGGAGTCTTGCTCTGTCACCCAGGCTGGAGTGCAGTGGCAGGATCTTAGCTCACTGCAACCTCTGTCGCCCAGGTTCAAGCAGTTCTCCTGCCTCAGCCTCCGAAGTAGCAGCGATTACAGGCTCCTGCCACCGTGCCTGGTTAATTTGTGTATTTTTAATAGAGATGGGGTTCCACCATCTTGGTCAGCCTGGTCTTGAACTCCTGACCTTGTGATCCACCTGCTTCATCCTCCCAAAGTGCTGAGATTACAGGTGTGAGCCACCTCGCCTGGCCTAAATTTTAATCTTTTTTATCTTTTACTTTAAAAGATTTAGATGGTAATTAGCATATTTCTGTTATATCTTTGAGAAGTTCCTTTGATGATTCTATTTTTAATGTACATGTACATATTAATGGATATCTAAAGAGTGAGAAAAATTAAACCACAATCCTGTCTTTACAATTCAAAAAAATGTATTTTTTTTTTGTTGCTTTGTCTTTATGTACCTACATTACTTCCTTTATACATTCTTTTAGTGTTTAACATTGAATTTCTGTCTACTGTATGTGTCTGTTTTTCTCACTATACTTTGAACTTCAGGACAGTTGTATCTTGTCCATGTTTGTTCCCAATACCTGCTATATAACAGGAATTTATTTTCGTTGGTCAAGTGCAAAATAGTGTTTAATACTTGTGAATTACTTCTGATAACTCATTTCATGATAAACACTGTTCCCATTGTATGTGAAACCAGTCATTGTCTTTACAGTCAAAAGAAATATTAATCATACAAAGTACAGGCTAAAATGAGTTTATCTCTTGAAACTAGTACATGCTGATGTGCAAGTCAAGATGACAGGTGCTTACATCCTTTTTCCATGTTTTCAGGAGATTTGGAACAGATTTTCTAGAAAATCTGAGGCTGAAAGAATTTCAGCTGGTCCTTTGGGTGATGGGTATGAACAGTTGTAGGGAATCTGTACTGTGGTTGTCTAGAGTTAGCTGTGACAGGCTTGGTCAGTTCTAGGTTCACTTAATCAGACTAACCTCTGAGAATGTAGTGTGTGAAGTCAGGGTTAGCTTGTTATCTGCCTTTTCTAGAGCATTCATGTTTTACTGGTTGTATTTAAAATAAGACAGAATAAATAATTCTAGCTCTACTCAGAGCTTCTAATTATTGTAAGAAATTGCAATCCATAATTTTTATAAATCAACATTGTCTATAACCCTGAGAACTTTAAAATTATCTCAAAATAGAGAAGTGAAATATTTCTTTCTTTCTTGAAACAATAGGTATATCCTGATCAGCAAACCCACAATGTGGACAGAAAGATTAAGAATGCAGTTCCTTGAAGGTTTTCGATCTTTTTTGAAGATTCTTACCTGTATGCAGGTATGATCATTTTTCTGTACATCAGTAAGAGAAATTCATTCTTAAAAATTTAACTCCAGTCTTTTTAAAGCAAATTTTGGTTTTAATACAAGAAATAATTTATCCAGCAAAGTAGAAACGAGATTTAAATATTGACTCACTCATCCTGTTTTGATAGATCTTTTTATATACCTTAGTTTACTATTACTACTATTTTGTTTTTTTTTTTTTTTGAGATGGAGTCTTACTCTATCGCCAGGCTGGAGTACAGTAGCGCAATCTCAGCTCACTGCAACCTCTGCCTCCAGGGTTCAAGCAATTCTCCTGCCTCAGCCTCTTGAGTGGCTGGGACTATAGGTGTGCCCCACCACACCCAGCTAATTTTTGTATTTTTAGTAGAGATGGAGTTTTACCATGTTGGCCAGGATGGTCTTGCTCACTTGACCTTGTGATCTGCCCGACTCGGCCTCTCAAAGTGTTGGGACTACAGGCGTGAGCCACTGGGCCCTGTCTGCTATTGCTACTTCTATTAATGTTTACTGAATGCTTACCATGTGATAAATGTTTAGTAAGTATTTTTCATGCATGATCTCTTTTGAGCCTTATAGCAGTCTTATTAACTAGTTACTATTAATATTCTCATTTTACACATCAGGGTTACTTGCATGTGCAAGCACAGCCCATATTTTTTTTGGCTTCCTCACCCATGGAAAGCATGCACAGTTGTTAGGTGATGAGGTTAAGGTGCTTGTTTTCATCTTGACATCTCCTAAATCTTCTGAATTCACCTACATTTAGTATCTTCACTTCTTAGCTTCTAATACTTCTTTAGAGTCTGACTTATGCCCTTTTCAGTTGACAAGAACTGCATTTAGAAAAAAATCTCTAAGGATCCATTTAGTAACCAAGCTTAAAAGTAATTTGCCCAGGGTCACACAGCTAGAAATACCAGACAGGGCTAGGCTTTGCAGTTCATGTTCTAACCCTGAGCATACACCTGAGAGCTGGGATTTGAACCAATGCATTCTGACTCCGTGTAACAAACATGTTAAAATATTATGCATATATGCATGTGAATCCTGACAGTTTTATATTTTGCCAAGAGCAGAGCAAAGAGAGAGGGCCCAAACAGGTGGATATTGACCAACTTTTAATTGCAGGGAATGGAAGAAATCCGAAGACAGGTTGGGCAGCACATTGAAGTGGATCCTGATTGGGAGGCTGCCATTGCTATACAGATGCAATTGAAGAATATTTTACTCATGCTCCAAGAGTGGTGTGCTTGTGACGTAAGTAAAATTTGTTAGTAGGATCAGTGCCTTTTTACATTCTTAGCAATTATTAATAGTATAGTTTTATGTTGTAACTTTCTTGATGTAAAGTTTTTGTTATTCATAGTAGCTTTTTACATGTTTGAATTTGTCTTTTTAAATTTAGGAGGAAACTCTACATACTTCAGTAGAAAATGTGCCGTATGGTAGTTTTGCTTATTTTAGGGAATAGCAGGATTTCTATATATATATGTATGTATGTATTTATATACACATTTATTCCCTGAAACATGCATATTAAAATATGATAATTAGGACCTTATTAGACTTTTAAATATTTCAAGAATGGAGAGCTACAGATGATTATTCATGCAAGAGCTGTGTTATGTCTGGGTGTGGTAGTTCACGCCTGTAATCCCAGCACTTTGTGGGGCCAAGGTGGGCGGATCACCTGAGGTCAGGAGTTTGAGACCAGCCTGACCAACATGGAGAAACCCTGTCTGTATTAAAAATACAAAATTAGCCTGGTGTGGTGGCGCATGCCTGTAATTCCAGCTACTCAGGAGGCTGAGGCAGGAAAATCGCTTGAACCCAGGAGGTGGAGGTTGTGGTAAGCCTAGATCACACCACTGCACTCCAGCCAGGGCAACAAGAGCGAAACTCCATCTCAAAAAAAAAAAAAACTTTGTTATTTGTGTTAGTTTCAAAATACAGAACTATTTCCTTAAACAACAATTTTAGACCATAACCCTCTTTAAATATACAATCCTACCCCAGATTCCCTTTGAGAATGATGACCTCATTTATTTATTTTCTGAGAAAATTACCATTAGCTGAGTTAAATTCCTTCATAATCTCCAGTTTCTCTGTGTCTGTTACCATAACATATTCAGCGACTGTTTTTCTGTGTCTTCACTATTGGTCTTTTTGTCTCTTTCTAAATCTAATGGCTCTACATAGGCTCTTGGTTCTGACTTATATTACTTTTCCCTAGAGTTAGCATCCTGAATTATCTGGACTGTGCTTCCTCCCTACTCTTTTAATGAACTGACTATAAACACACAGGACTCCCTTATTTTTAAAAACGATAATAATAAAAGCCCCTTTCTTGCCTTTGCTACCCCTGTGAACTATGGTCTCTTTTTCTTCTTCCCTTCTGCTTCACCACCAACAATTGGTCACAGGTTCAGAGTGGCAGCCATACTCACAGATGCAATAGACTTTAATCTAACACTGTAGCTTTTTACTACAATCAGCACAGGAAATACTGTCTAGCAAGCACAACACATATTTTTTGGCTTCCCTCACTTTTATGGAGGGCATGCACAATTGTTAGGTGGTGAGGTGAAGGTGTGTATTTTCATCTTGACGTCTTCCAAAAGAAGAAGATACATTTGGTATCTTCATTTGTGGCTTCTAACACTTCTTTGCAGTCTGGCTTCTGCCTTTAGCAATTGACAAGAACTGCATTTAAAAAAAAAAATCTCAGAGGATCCATTTGGTAACCAAATTCACAGGCCTTTTCTTAGTTTCCATCTTCCTTGAATTGTCTGTAGCATTGTATTTGCTTGAGTACTTTAATCTCCTTGAAACATTCTTTCCCTCTGGTTTTCACAAACTGCATTATCTTAATACTTTTATTATTGATGACCTGTTTCAGTCAGTGATTGCCTTTTTTCTGGTACCTTCTGCCTGCTAAAGGAGACATTCCCCAATATTCTCTTCTGTCTTACAGAAATGTGTTGTCACAAATATGTCTTCCTAATTAATTGTTTGTGATTCTTTTCTTTGCCGTCTTAGGGCAATTAGTTTGTCCCATTTACATGGTACTTAAATTTTTTTACTTTGATGGTAATTGTGTATATCTTAAATTCTTTTCTTGTATTTCTACCACTTAGTTAAAAGTTCATAGGGTGACTCTGTTAAGGTACGGTGTCACTTCTGTTTGTGTGACAGACATTCCTGCTTAGATCTTGCGTGTGTGTGTGTGTGTTTTAGAGACGGGGTCTTGCTCTGTCACCCAGGCTGGAGTACAGTGGCGCTATCATGGCTTACTGTAAACTTGACCTCCTGGGCTCACATGATCCTCCCACCTTAGCCTCCGAAGTAGCTGGAACTTCAGGCACATGCCACCACACCTAGCTAATTTTTTAAAATTTTTTATTTTTTTTGCAGAGACAAGGTCTCACTGTGTTGCTCAGGCTAGTCTCAAACTCCTGACTTCAAGTGATTCTCTTTCTTTGACCTCCCAAAGTGCTGGGATTATAGGCATGAAGCCACCACACCTGGCCTCAAACTCAGAATATTTTTAATAGACCTATTGCCTTCCACTTCCAGCTTGCATTTTCTCATTTTGATTATCCTTGTTTTATTAATGATGCTACTATTAAATTTATCCATATGGGAAATCCCAGAGCCACTGTATTCTTATAGTTGATTAAAAGAGTAGGAAACACAAGTCCAGAATATATTCAATGCTAATGAGTTTTTGAGGGGAATAATGTTCAGGGTTCACATAAGATTCAGAAATGTTAAGTTACACAAAAAGAGGATTTTTTTTTTAAACCTACTGAATTTCTAAAATCGTTTAGTTAGTCAGTATGCTGATTTCTGAGAGGGATATTTCCAAATCATCTGTTTGACCATGGAGTTCCTTTTTCAAGATAAAATCAGAAATACTGTCTTAAGAGGGTTATCTTTAACATCTCTCTTCCTGCTGTATTCACCTAGATTTTATTCTTCCTTATCCCAAATTTATTTTATAATCCTTATTTTCTATAGGTTCATTCTTTACTTTTGTGACGGCCCCACCCTAGTTCAGACCCTTATCACTTTATAGTCATCTCTCTGTTGGTTTCTATATCTCCTAACTTTATCCCTCTCCAATCTACCATCTTCAATGGGTCTTCAATGACCCACATTAATTCTTCTTGAAGCAGTGTGTTGACTACATTATTACACTGCAGACTCCATCAGTATATTCACATGCCTGTGTCAAGACACATTTCCAGTTCAAATGCTCTTTAATTTCGTTCAAAAATCCTTTCATTTATGCTTTATTTCTCTCCACTGCCTGAATATGAGTTGTATTTCTCTTATTTTTATCTTTATTTATTCTGCATTTCTCCTTCTCTTTCCTCATACTTAAAATCTGCATATTCTTTTAGGGCCCATCAGAAGCTGCTTTCACAAATAATGTCTTCCCAATTCTTTGTGATTCTTTTTTTTAAAACCCTCTTAGAGCAATTAGTTTGTACCATTTGCTTGGTGCTGATTTTTTATTGGATTATAAGTGAATATATGGATATATCTTATATTTCCTACAAGTTTGCAGATCCTGTGGAGGTAGGCTTAGTACAATTTTCTACTCATATTTAGTAAATATTGAATGATGTGTGTTATGCTGGGCATGGTGGCTCATGCCTGTAATGCTAGCACTTTGGAAGGTAAAGGTGGGCAAACCACTTGAGCCCCGGCGTTCAAAACCAGCCTGGGCAACATGCAGCGATCCTGCCTCTACAAAAAATTTAAAAAAAACTGGGCATGGTGGCATGTGCCTGTAGTCCCAGCTACTCAGGAGGCTGAGGTGGGAGAATCACCTGAGCCCAGGAGGTTGAGGCCGCAGTGAGATGTGATCATGCCGTGCACTACAGCCTGGGCCACAGGACAGGCTAACTCAAAAAAAAAATAAAGTGTTGAAGTAGACAACTTGTCAACTTTTTGTATTCTTATTTTCCTCTTAGGAAGAACTCTTACTTGTGGCTTATAAAGAATGTCACAAAGCTGTGATGAGGTGCAGTACAAGTTTCATGTCTAGTAGCAAGACAGTAGTACAATTGTGTGGACATAGTTTGGAAACGAAGTCCTACAGAGTATCTGAGGATCTTGTAAGCATACATCTGCCGCTTTCTAGGACTCTTGCTGGTGAGTGTTTATTCCTTTTTGCATATACCTATTAGCTTTGTTTCCAGATATCCATTTAGTAGAATCATTTCTATTTTTATTCTGTGCTCATTATGTACAGACATGCTCAGGTCAGATATTGCACTTAAGGACTGTCACTATCCTTCAAGGAGCTGTCACCAGAACATCTATTTAAAGATGCTTATTTACCTGGGCTTTGTTTCATCTGGGTCGACTTATGGATCCTTATACCACTAACGTGGTAACTCATCTCCCACCCAAATTCAAATATATTAAAATCTGATTGCTGATTTCTAACCCTCCTCTCTGACCAATTTCACTAGTGTATTATCTGTATCATTCTTTATCACTAAAAGGAAGAAATCATAGATTCTTCTTAATCATTTGCATTTTCATGTAAATTGGCTATTTACTTGTCAGGGTTTGTTAACAGCTTATTGAAGTGTATATATTTATATTTTTAATGATGAGAAAATATACATGACATAAAACTTATTAGCCATTTTTAAGTGTACAGTTCAGTGGCACTAAGTATATTTACATTATTCTTCAACTATCACCATCATCCTTCTCCAAAAGGTTTTTATATTCTAAAAATGAAACTTCTAAAACTGAAATAGAATAATATTATTGTTAAGCAGTACCTCCCTGTTGCCCCTTCCAAACACCCAGTAGCAACTACCACTCTCCGTGTCTATGGATTTGACTACTCTTGGTACCTATTATAAATGGACTCATACAGTATTTATCCTTTTGTGACTGGCTTATTTCACCTAACATAATGTCCTCAGGTTTATGTTGTAGCATGTGCCAGAATTTCCTTTTTTTAAAAGGCTGAATAATATTCCATTGTATGGATATACCACATTTTGTTCGTCCATTTATCCATTGATGGATACTTGGATTGCACTACCTTTTGGCTGTTGTGAATAATGCTGTTATGAACATGGGTGTAGAAGTATCTGTTCAAGTCCTTGTTTTGAGTTTTTTGGGTATATACCCAAATATGGAATTGCTGGATTATTTGGGAATTCTATTTTTAGTTTTTTGAGGAACCATCATATTGTTTTCCTTAGTGGCTATAGCATTTTACATTCCCACCAACATGCACTAGGATTGCAGTTTATCTACATCCTTGCCAACACTTGCTATTTTTTGTCTCCACCCCCCCCCATTAATAACCGTTCTAATGGATATGAAGTGGTATCTCGTTGTGCTTTTGATTCGCATGCCCCTAGTGAGTAGTGATTTTGATCAGCTTTTCACATGTTTATTGTCCATTTGTATATCTTTGGAGAACTGTCTATTCAAGTGTTCTGCCCATCTAATTCTAGATAATAACTGTTTACAGACATGTGATTTACAAATATTTTCTCCCATTCTGGGGGTTGCCTTTTTACCCTGTTGATGATGGTATCCTTTGATACACAGGCGTTTTGTTTTTTGTTTTTTGTTTTTTGTTTTTTGAGATGGAGTTTCGCTCTTGCTGCCCAGGCTGGAGTGCAGTGGTGCATTCTTGGCTCTCCACAACCTCCGCCTCCTGGGTTCAAGCAATTCTCCTGCTTCAGCCTCCCGAGTAGCTGGGATTACAGGCACCCACCATCACACCTGGCCAATTTTTGTATTTTTGTAGAAAGGGGGTTTCACCATGTTGTCCAGGCTAGTTGTTGAACTTCTGACCTCAGGTGATCCGCCTGCCTCAGCCTCCCAGAGTGCTGGGATTACAGGCGTAAGCCACTGTGCCTGGCCAAATTACACAAATTTCTAAACCACTCTGTCTGGCCAAATTACACAAATTTTTAAATTTGATGAGTTAACTAGTTAACAAATTGGGTTTGTTTCCTCATTTTTCTCTCTTTTTTTTTTTTTTAACTTTAGGGCTTCATGTACGTTTGAGCAGGCTGGGTGCTGTTTCAAGACTGCATGAATTTGTGTCTTTTGTAAGTGATTCTACTAAGTATTGATTTGCTTATGTTCTATTTCTGAATACCTCTTGGTTGATGGACAAGAAGGAAAATAATATTTGGAAAGCCACCTGAATAATTCCTGTTTAGTAATTTTACATCTTCATATAGTATATTGTAATCTGAATCACAGGGACTTAGACATGATGTAGTTCTACCTCTTCAGTTTTACGCATGAGAAAACTGAAAAATATGTAGTGCCCTAACTTGGAGACACATCCAAGCTCTGTGAGAAATGATAAAATTGACCTCACTCTATTTCAGGAGGACTTTCAAGTAGAGGTACTATTGGAATATCCTTTACGTTGTCTGGTGTTGGTTGCCCAGGTTGTTGCTGAGATGTGGCGAAGAAATGGGCTGTCTCTTATTAGCCAGGTATGTCAAAGCCTATTATTCATATTTATGAATGTGTTCATTTTCCAATTTTTTTCTCTTACATAATTTTACCCTATGTCCCTGGATTTTACTGTGTATTTGCTACTATTCTCTTATATAAACTCTTAGAAATGAAAGTTCTAGGAACTGTATAGACATTTCTCCTATCCTATTTGCTGTGTATTCCATCTGAACTATAATAAACTAGGGTGCTTGTATGATAAATTAGGTGAGAGCCAATAGTACCACCAGGGGCCTCCCAGTTACATAGTTCTTTTCTTGAGAATTACCTTACTTAGAGGCCTTTAGTCTTCCCACCATGTCTTAATTGAAGTCCACCTTGTAATTTTGTCTTCTATTTTAGAGTACATATGGAGTTGTGCTTTTCTGTTTTTCTTTTCTTTTTTTTTTTTTGAGACAGAGTCTCACTCTATCGCCCAGGCTGTGGAGTGCAGTGGTGCAATCTCAGCTCACTGCCATCTCTGCCTCCCAGGTTCAAGTGATTCTCGTGCTGCAGCCTCCCGAGTAGCTGGGACTACATCCATGCACCACCATGTCCAGCTAATTTTTGTAATTTTAGTAGAGACCAGGTTTCACCATGTTGGCCAGGCTGGTCTCGAACTTCTGACTTCAGGTGATCCGCCTCTGCCTCCCTCCCAAAGTGCTGGGATTACAGGCATGAGCCACTGTGCATGGCCTTGCTTTTCTTAAAAGGTGGGGAAATAGGTCTTGTAAAGTTACCACTTGGAAGAAAAATGGTGTTATATGTTTATCTACGTAACAAACCTATACGTCTTGTACCTGTATCCCAGAACTTAAAATTTAAAAAAAGAGAAAAAAGGTATTATGATTGATTGGTTTACTTTTATTGAAGTAGGTATTTTAAACTTAGGGAAAATTAATTCTTTTTTTATACACAAGAGTAATAACTAATATAGAACATTTTAAACTCTGAAGTGATTTCATGCCGTATTTCTTCACTTCATCCTCACAAGTCCCTTTAAATGATTCATGGATATACAACTTATTTTTTGCCACTAAGGAGTTTCTAGCTTAGAAAAAGCTTTAAGGATAGGTTTTCTTGAGAATTTTGCTTGAAATAATTCTTTTAGCCTTTATTCCACCTCTTATTTTATAGGTGTTTTATTACCAAGACGTTAAGTGTAGAGAAGAAATGTATGATAAAGATATCATCATGCTTCAGGTACCTATTTAAATTGTTTCCGATATTTGTGTCTTAATCTTCCTTTTTAAATTCTTTGTAATAAGAGAAGATAATGTAATTTTTTTAACTTAAAATATTCTTACCATTAAACTGAATATGACATCATAGAAATAGAAGGGACTATTCTATTTCATTATCTTCTACAAACGTTATAATTTTCTGACAGTCATACAAGAGACAAAATGTTTCTCCATACAATACACAAGAAATATGATGCTGGATTTCTTTCACAGATTGGTGCATCTTTAATGGATCCCAATAAGTTCTTGTTACTGGTACTTCAGAGGTATGAACTTGCCGAGGCTTTTAACAAGACCATATCTACAAACGATCAGGTATACAACCTATAAATTATGTGAATTAATTTTAAAGGAAATACTGTTACTGTTTGAGTCATATTTTATTTCAGTCATATTTTAAAAGTTATTTCTTAATACATACCTCCTGAAATGACATGGATACATAAAGCACACATATGTACACACATATAATCTTTTTAATCTAGAAAAATTAGAATACATAGGTTAACAAAGAAAAAAATCACATGAAAAACTGCTTCCTGGAAATGATCACTTTTAAGGTTTTGGTGTCTTGCTTGTTTTTAAAGCAAAAATTGTATCATTCTGTATGTGCTGTTTTGTAATCTGCTTCTTATGCTTAACATATTGCCAAAGGTTTTTCATCTTGTCATGAAATAAATATGCAATTATATCATCATTTTAAATAATTATATAGGATTACACTATATGATGCATTATACTTTAAAGTCTGTTACTGAAGAGGTCTTTCTAGTTGGTTGCTCTTTTATTTGTTTATTTTTTTTGAGATGGAGTCTCGCTCTGTTGCCCAGGCTGGAGTGCAATGGTGTGATTTTGGCTCACCACAGCCTCCGCCTCTGGGGTTCAAGTGATTCTCCTGCCTCAGCCTCCGAGTAGTTGAGACTAGCCACCATGCTCTGCTAATTTTTGTATTTTTAGTAGAGACGAGGTTTCGTTATGTTGGCCAGGGTGATTTTATTTTTTTTATTTATTTATTTTTGAGAAGTTGGTTGGTCTTTTTTTGTTTTGTTTTGTTTTTAAGACGGAGTCTTGCTCTGTCGCTAGGCTGGAGTGCAGTGGCGCAATCTCAGCTCACTGCAACCTCCACCTCCTGCGTTCAGGCAATTCTTCCACCTCAGCCTCCCGAGCAGCTGGGACCACAAGCACGTGCCACCACGCCCGGCTAATTTTTTATATTGTTTTAGTAGAGACGGTTTCACCATGTTGGCTAGGATGGTCTCGATCTCTTGACCTCATGATCTGCCCGCCTCGGCCTCCCAAAGTGCTGGGACTACAGGCGTGAGCCACCACGCCTGGCTGAGAAGTTGGTTGGTCTTATAAACAGTTGTAGCTCAGTGTTTAAACACTTGTCTAACTATTTTGTTAAGATACATTTTTATAAGTGGATTTGTTGGATAAAACAGCATACTTTTTCTTAAGGCTCTTAATACTTATTGTTAAATTGCTCTCAGAAATTCCTTTAAGCTCTCTCTTGCAATATATACATCTATAATGACATTGGTATTTTAATCTTTGTTGTCTCAGAGGTAATATACAAATTTTATTTTATTTATTATTTGTTTCTGAGATAGAGTCTCACTCTGTTGCCCAGGCTGGAGTGCAGCAGCACGATTTTGACTCACTGCAACCTCCACTTCCCATTTAAGCTATTCTTCTGCCTCAGCTTCCTGAGTAGCTAGGACTACAGGCATGAGCCACCAAGCCTAGCTAATTTTTTGTATTTTTAGTAGAGTTGAGGTTTCACCACGTTGGCCAGGCTGGTCTCAAACTCCCGAGCTCACGTGATGTGCCCGCCCTGGCCTCCCAAAGTGCTAGGATTATAGGCATGATCCACTGTGCCTGCCCACATCTTTACTGTTTTAATATTTGAAGTACCAGCCTATAAAGTAGGCCTTAACTACTTTGAATTAATGAAATCTCATTATTCTATTCTTTCAAATGAGAAGTTACTCCTGCTGGTAAAGTTTCTTTGGAAAAATAATAATACATTAAAAAAAACTTTTTAAATGAAAAAATAGAAGTTACTTGCAGAGGGCTAACATGAATAGGCTTTAAAATGCAGAGCTAATTTTTAGTTATGTTTTATGCTTAGTGAAAATCAATATCTGATTTAATAGTGTTTAAATGAGGGGTGTATTAGAGAAGGATACTCTCAGCATAACTGTTGGGTATCTATTTGAAGGCACTTTCTCACTACCTCAGATAAGAAGGCAGCCAGTAATAGAGGACAAATTAAAGATTAGCATTAGTGTGCTGACGTGTGACTATGCAGGTGATAATGAGAATGAAAACAGTGACAGTAACAATTATATGCCAGGTATTGTTGAATTTGATGTCAAAAAAGGGAACTCTTCACCTTGTAACTATTTGTGCTGTGTACATACACACACAAATACTGCACTGGTTGAAAAAATAGTAAACTGGATGGACCATGAGTCTGATTGAGAAATGCATGTTTTATGGAGATTTTTGGTTCTTCCATACTAATTTATTCTTTTTTGATTCTGTAGGATTTGATTAAACAATATAATACATTAATAGAAGAAATGCTTCAGGTCCTCATCTATATTGTGGGTAAGATTAAAACACAATGTTTTGAAATAGAACATGGATTAATTTTTTTTTTTATGAGATGGAATCTTGCTCTGTCGCTTCGGCTGGAGTGCAGTGGCACGATCTTGGCTTACTGCAACCTCCGCCTCCCAGGTTGAAGCAATTCTCCTGCCCCAGCCTCCCAAGTAGCTGGGATTACAGGTGCATGCCACCATACCCAGCAAATGTTTTATATTTTTAGTAGAGTTGGAGTTTCACCATGCTGGCCAAGCTGATCTCTAACTCCTAACCTCATAATCACCCGCCTTGGCCTCCCAAAATGCTGGGCTTATAGGCATGAACCACTGCACCCGGCCCATGAGTTACTTTTTACAGAGACCATTTCTATGAACTTTAAGTGATCATTTTACTCCTCAGTCAAATACTGCATTTAGAAAATCACCTTCTTAAAAGTACAGATGTTACGTCTTTATTTTTCCTACCTGATTTGTAAATGTTTTGACTTATTTGGAGTTCATTTAGTGTTAAAAATTTTATATATATCATTGGTCTATGTATAATATATTTTCATCCTATTCTGTTCAATTATTTTGTGCTAATATTGGTCATACTTAGCTTTGTTAAGTTTACTTAGAGAAAAGAGTGTTCTTTGCCAGCAATAATGTTTATCAAGTTATGACATTGACGCATAGAATGTGTCTTATAATTTGGTTGAGATTAATATAAATATTCTTTGCAGAAACACTGTGTTCTATCCTATTGAATGCAAATATATGCTCTGTCATAGTCTGTGTTGATTTTACCAGCTGGGTACATTCATTGCCATCATCTTGTTCTTGACTTCTCATTCTGGCTTTTGTTATTTACTTTACTGCAACAAACACTGTTTTGTTTGAACAGTTGTTTAGTGGGGATTAGAGCTGTTAGCTAAGTCTGTAAAAATGGTTCATTTTTACTTGTTTGTCAGAGAGCTAGTTGCCAGACGAGCTACATGTCTCAGCAGAAAGGGAAGTAAGGCTTTATTGCTGGGTGAGACTTAAACCTTCCAGGCTACTAATTCTTCCTGTCCAGAATATACCAGTAACAAACAGATGGGAAAAAAATGGACGAATTAAAAATGTGTAAAAGAATTAAAAATTGATTATATACTTTATCAAATTATGAAAACTCAAGGGGAACTTTTGCATTTGTCCTTAGAGTACTGTATGAAGAATTTCTAATATTGTACTATAATTTTGCTGTTTTATTTTTACAGTTTTATTATTGCTACTATTATTTTGCTATATTGTGTTTGCCCAAATTTATTGTTGTTTTTTTTTCTTGTGATTTGATTTTTAGTTAATACTTTTTCTGTTCATGAGTGTTAAGATCATTACTTTCAGGAATCAACATTTTTGTTTAAAAAATTATATTTCTGATTAAAATTAAAATATGAAAAAATATTTGGATTAAGAATCAGGAGCTCTAATCTTGGCCTTGCTACTAGCTTTTAAGAACATGCAGTTGCATTCTTTGGGCCTTAGATTCCTGTTGTGTAAAATGTGGAGGTAACCTACATGATCTCTAAGGTTTCTTCTAGTACTAAATTCTAGGGGATACTGTTTTTGGTGAAACATTATAAAAATTACAAAATGCTTTACAAATGTAAAGCAGAATAAATATGTTGGAAACAAATTCACTTAACAAAAAGTTGTTCTTTGGCAAATTTGTAGAATTCATCAAATCTCTTAAGCAAGGGGTTTCTTTCTTTGTAACCCTCTTGTAGATATGATAGGACTTTGTACAAATACTGTAGTGTTGAAAATCAGTGGTGACATAAGGCTAGATATTGTAAGCCTTCTTAAGGCAATGGGAATTAGATGCTGTTGACATCAGTGAAGCTCCCATGCTTACGCTGGCTATTTTTTCTCTTCATTTGGTGGTTTATTTTGATGAAAAATGGAAATCTGACCTTGTAGGCATTTTTACAACACCATTCATTCCTAATACATATTACTGTTTTGTCATTTAACACATAAAGACATTTTTAAGTATTTTGTTTTTCAGTTTTCCCTTTATTCTTTCTTAAGTAACAAGCAGATACAAAATTGAGGAAGATCTTGAAAGAAAAACTATTTAGTGATGGCCACTGCTCATTCAGATGCCATCTGCCATGTGTTCTGGATTAGAAACACATGCTAATTTATTTGAGGGGCCTTATTTATAATGTGTGAGTATGTGTATGTATACATATGTGTCTGTGTGTCTGTATATATGTGTATAAGTTAGCTAAGACACTTAGCTAATTTCAAGTCACTTCAGTTTTCTCCCTCTGTCTTTCAACATAGATTCTTGTTCAGATTTGGGAACCCATTCAAATAACTTTTGCCCCTCTATTACAGACTTAATTTAATGCAGTGTTCTGTAAGTGCTTCTGATGGGGAGAGATTTAAGTAGAAAACAATTATTCTGCTTTTTTAAAAAAATTATTTGAACTAGGTGAGCGTTATGTACCTGGAGTGGGAAATGTGACCAAAGAAGAGGTCACAATGAGAGAAATTATTCACTTGCTTTGCATTGAACCTATGCCACACAGCGCCATTGCCAAAAATTTGCCTGAGAATGTAAGTCTGATTTTGGTTTTATCTCTATTTACCTCAAGATGATAGAGGTTTTTTTAAGAAGCTACTTCAAAATTTTAGGCAAAATGTTCTATATTATTACTTTACAGATGTAAACCAATCACTTTCATCCTTTAGTGGTATAAATTTTAATTCTGGGTGAAACTCCTTTACTTTTTGTTTACTTAGATTACACCAGAGGTAAAAAGGGAGCTCCCTGACATACTGAGACTGGGTGGTGTGTTAATCTGGGTCTTCTGAGAAGCAGATCTCGTGACAAAACATTAAGATTTTTTTATTAAGGAAAATGGCGAGGGATCTGGGAACGACAAGGGGAGCCATCAGATTCTGATGAAAATCTGATTCCCAGTGAAGTAAAGAGGAAAGGAAAGTTAAATAGAAATATCCCAGAGTGCTGGGCAGCCTTTCCATCTGTGCCTTCCCAAGTGTCCCAGAGTAAGCCTGCATTAGTGTCTCTGCCTTGCTCATTGTCTGGGAATGACTGGTGAAAAGGTTGGCCTCGGTTTCACCTGAGCACAGCAGTTGAGGCATGTGGTCATTTATTCCCTGTAATTAGAGGTCTGCAAGGTGCATTCTCATGACCACCACAGGTAGTATTTGTATTTTTGTATATACAGATACTGCAGTAATAGTTCCACAGGTTATGAGTCTCGTATTTTTTCCCTTTAAGATCTGAATATGAGTTAGAAAAATGATTTTTTAAAAATAATTATACTTATATGTGCTGTTAAGGCTTTCCAAAGAGGTAGAATAGGGATACACACACACACACACACACACACAGACACACGCACGTATATATTTTTTTGAGATGAAGTCTTGCTCTGTCACCCCAGGCTGGAGTGCAGTGGGACAATCTTGGCTCTTGGTTCACTGCAGCTGCCACCTCCCAGGTTCAAGCAATCCTCCTTCCTCAGCCTCTTGAGTTGCTGGGATTACAGGTGCACGCCACCACACCCGGCTAATTTTTATATTTTTAGTAGAGACGGGATTTCGCCATTTTGGCCAGGCTGGTCTCAAACTCCTGACCTCAAATGATCCACCCACCTTGACCTCCCAAAGTGCTGAAATTACAGACGTGCGCCACCGTGCCTGGCCAAGGAAATGCACAAGTATATATATACATTTTAAGGGAGGTTACATTTCTTATCTTTACAAGACTACAGGAATCTATGAGCTTACTGTAGTAGTTTGACTAGGTCCTTATCTTGATTTAAAATGACTTTGTAAAAGAATAGTATACCCTCTTTAAGGAAAAGATCAGGCCAGTCAGATTAAAACTATTATAACTGCAGAAGGTAGAATATAATAGGACATACAGACATGTGTATTGCTCTACATGACTAGTTGGAGCTCAATAATTTTGTTACCTTGATTTTAGGGATTAGTACAGCATGTGCATAAATAATGTGAGTGACAAACATACGACATTAAGAAAAGCTTCTTTTCTTTGCAATATTGGTAATACTGTGTGTGTGTGCCATAGATATATGTGTGTACATATACACACATATGAAGGCAAACTTAGATAACCTTTCTTAAACAGTTTATACATACATCTTATCACTTACAAAGTTGGACTCCTAAAACATAGATAATTGGTTTTATACCTAATTTTTTAATAGTGGAAATTGATGTTTTTTTTATTATTCACAAAGTACTTACTTCAGAGATGCAGTTGAAAATGTATTTCACTTCACAGAGAAGTGGAAGTCATTATATGGAGGTAAAAATGACAAAAATGTTGTTTCAACAGGAAAATAATGAAACTGGCTTAGAGAATGTCATAAACAAAGTGGCCACATTTAAGTAAGTGCTTAATATTTATGCTTATTATAAAAGGTAGATTGATCCTTGTTGTTGTACTTTGAATACTTCTGACGTTCTTACCTGAACTCCCAAGAATAAGAGTGGAACACAGATGAGAAAGCATGGCAATGAGGGGCTCACAGTAGACACTTTGTATCTGTTTGTTGATAAAATGAATGTTTTTGGCAGGTGAATGAGAAATATTCTTTTATGATATTAGATAATTTATTTACATAGTAAACAGACTTTTTGGATAGTCTCTTTCCCATTAATTTGAACCCATGGTTTCATTTATTCTATACATTTTTATTTTATATGCTGATTTTGGATTTTTCTCTAGTAGAGTTAAAACAGCATTTTATATTTTCATTTGAGTATGTAAAAGGGAAATAAAAATTTAATTGTTTAATCTTTGAAATTTGAAAAATCAATGCGGTATTGTGTTTACAGATAAATTACTAGTTTCAAATAACTTTAAAAATAGGATATAGCTTTTCTTATGATCTTAATAATGTTCAGTGAAATATTTGACTTAGAGATTGGATAGAAACCAAAAGGTATTTAATGTTTAGAACAAATGTAAAGTACGCCTTCTGACCTTAATGATTTTTCCTTATAGTATAAAGGATTCGACACTATATTTTCATTTCCAAATTGCTAAGGTTATGATGTCTCCCTACTGTTTTAGATTTGACCTTAGACAATGAAGTATCTAAGGCCAATGAAGTGTTCTTTAGTTGAACAGACAAACTTTAGGCTTCAGAGACTCTTAAATCTCTAAGAAGCTTTAGAGATAGGTTATGGGATCAGTTCTACATAGTATAAAACAAACTTCTCCAGATTTGTTTGAATTTCATTATTATAAAACACAGCTGTTATCAGGCTTTGTGTTTACAGTGTAGGTTTTTAGTTTTATTATTGGAATGGAATTTATAAACTAAATGAGATATAATTTTTTCTCTGTATATTTTGACTTCTAGATTTTTAGGTTTTTATTTTGTCTATATTTTATACTTCATGAACACTACAGTTCATCTTGTATTTTCCATCTAGGAAACCAGGTGTATCAGGCCATGGAGTTTATGAATTAAAAGATGAATCATTGAAAGACTTCAATATGTACTTTTATCATTACTCCAAAACCCAGCATAGCAAGGTAGAAAAAAGTATCCTTTTCAGTAGATAAACCTACATGCTTTATGCTTTCTAACTCCACAGAAAATTTTCACTTTTTCTACAGTTTCATGCTGGTTGTTATTAATAGAGGGCATTATGTCAAGAAATAAAAATTGAATCAATAGTGTTATCTAGTATATAAGCAATATTCAGATTTTCCTGATTATACTACATATGTCCTTTATAGCTATTTTGGGAAGAGGATTCAGTCAAGCATCATGCATTTCATTATTATCACACACTCATTTAATTGTCATGTTTCTATAGTCTCCTTTTTTGTTTTTTTGAAAGGAAGCCTTGCTCAGTTGCCCAGGTTAGAGTGTAGTGGCGCAATCTTGGCTCACTGCAACCTCTGCCTCCCAGGTTCAAGTGATTCTCCTGCCTCAGCCTCCTGAGTAGCTGGGAGTACAGGTGCACACCACCATGCCCAGCTAATTTCTGTATTTTCAGTAGAGACGGGGTTTCACCATATTGTCCAGGCTGGTCTCGAACTCCTAACCTCAAATGATTCAGCCTCCCAAAGTGGGGATCATAGGCGTGAGCCACCATGCCTGGCTAATGGTCTCCATTAATTTAAAGGGTAATTCTTTTGCATTTTTTAATTTCATAACATTGCCATTTCTATGGAGTACAGAATAGATTCAAGTTAAACAATTTTTGGCAAGAATACTATGTAAGTGACATATTGCATCATATCATTAAGCACATATATCTTTTTGTCCCATGAAAGATCATGTTAAGTTTGATCACTTAGTTAAGGTGATGTCTGGCTTTGTCCTTATAAACTAAATACTTTACAGCCCATGGCATAGTACCCTGTACATAATAGTTACAGGTAAACATTTTCAGTAGAAAAGAATGGAGACTAAGTTCTTAATGAGGAATATTCCTCATCTATTTTGCATAGTTTTCTCTAGAACACCATTTTGTTTCTGGCACAAAGAGGCATTTTTAATACATGCTTCAGTATATAAAGTATTTTAATAGGTGGTTGGGTCTTTCCTGACTGCTTTAAAGTCTTTCTTTTGTTTCATGCTTGCAAAGCAGTATATTTAATGATAGATTTTTTTATAGGCTGAACATATGCAGAAGAAAAGGAGAAAACAAGAAAACAAAGATGAAGGTAAAAAGTGAGATTCTGAATTGCCTCATTTTGGCTATTTTCTGTGGTTTTGTATCAGCGAAACATAGTTTTTTGTTTTTGTTGGTTTTTGAGAGTGGGCAACTCAGGGAAGTGCAAAGAGCTTTTTGCTTCTTATTCACATATTAAGATGTGGTATATATCAGTAGTGATTGAATTTTAAATTGATGACAAATGTTCATTTTGGGTGGCTTACATAGTACTTACATTACATGTAACATTGATATTTTCAGTACTGGAAAGGTAGCAAAAAAGCATCTGTTATTTTGCATGTAATTTATTATTTTTTGACTTTTGCAATTTAGTATGCAGAAAAACCCAAATAAAAATATGCCTGTTTGTCTCTTTCCTCATCCATTCCCCACCTCCTATAGCATTGCCACCACCACCACCTCCTGAATTCTGCCCTGCTTTCAGCAAAGTGATTAACCTTCTCAACTGTGATATCATGATGTACATTCTCAGGACTGTATTTGAGCGAGCAATAGACACAGATTCTAACTTGTGGACCGAAGGGATGCTCCAAATGGTTTGTTTTCCTAAAATATTTTATCTACATCAAGTCCTAGAGTTCTTGAGGATCTGGAGAATATCTTGGGTATAACTTCAGTTGGAACCATATCTAGAGCACCTGAAATGTAGGGGTCATTAAAAATAGCTTATTCACACCACAGACTTTTTTAGTGATACATTCTCATGTTTTTAGTATCCTTACTCTTGGGAACCATTTCTGTTTAATAAAACCCATGAAAACAAAAAAAGGTGTACTCATGCTAATAAATTGACATGTTATTATTTTGTCATGATTTTTTATATTTTTAGTTTTACTTGGATTATAAGGGGACAGTATAATAAAAGTCTGAAGATTGGTCTAGACTTCAGTCTTGGGTTTCCCCAATTTCTGTTTAAGGAGCAAATAATAATTTTCTCATTAGTAAAATGGATATAAGTGTAATTACTCATAGAGGTAGGAGAATTAGCTAAAGTGAAAGCAGCTATTTTTCCTTGTTACTGTTATAGATAAATACATGTTACTTAATTATGCCACGTCATGGTAGTTGTAACTCTATATTTATTTATACTTGCCTAACTAAATTTTCTGTTTTCCTTGAGTATTGTTGGTCTGCAGATTCTAAATGCTGTCACTGCCATATGTGTATCTCAATTTTTGTTATGACACTGATAAATACAGTCACTAGTAAATTACAAACCATACATATATGTTTGAAATCAAGTTAGAATTTCTCTCCCTGAGTCCTAGTGCCCTATATAGGACATAAGAATTATTAAAGTTTTGCGTGTATAGATCTACCTATTCTTGATAGCTGCGTATTCCATCATATGGATATGATGTGTTTAAGTACTCTCCTATTAATAGACATTCAGGTGTTTCTAGGTCTTTGCTGTAACAAGGAACAATAAAATATACATTCTTGTATAAATATTTTTGCATACATAAGGGAGTGTATTTGTCATACTAATTCCAAGTAGCTGGTATATATCTTTACATTTTTGATAGATGTTTTCAAATTAGCCTCCAAAAATGTTATACCAGTTTACTTTCCCATCGCCAATATGGTCAAAAGTGCCTACTTTCCAATACCTGTGCCAGCTCTATATTTTACTAAATGCCAAAATTTTTGCCACTGTAATAGGTGAAAAATAGGATGATCTTGTTTCAACTCATTTTTCTTCAAGTGAAGTTGAACTTTTTTTTTTTTTTTTTTTTTGAGTCAGAGTTTCACTCTTGTTGCCCAGGCTGGAGTGCATTGACACCATCTTGGCTCACTGCAACCTCTGCCTCCCGGGTTCAAGCAATTCTTCTGCCTCAGCCTCCCCAGCAGCTGGGATTACAGGCAACCACCACCATGCCCATGTAATTTTGTATTTCTAGTAGAGACAGGTTTTCACCTTGTTGACCAGGCTGATCATGAACTTCTGACTTCAGGTGATCCACCTGCCTCGGCCTCCCAAAGTGCTGGGATTATAGTTGTGAGCCACCAGCACCTGGCCAAGTCGAACATTTTTCGTATGTGTGTTCACTTCTGTTTCTGTGAACTGCTTAGTGTGAGTGTTTTTTTACCTATCAGGTTGCTTATTTTTATATTTCTACTTAAAATAGATTTACCTTGCTGGGCATGGTAGCCCATACCTGTAATCGCAGCACTTTGGGAAGCTGAGGCAGGAGGATCACTTGAGCACAGGACTTTGAAACCAACCTGGTTAACATAGTGAGACCCCGTCTATAACAAAAAATAAAGTAAGCTGGGTATGGTGGTTGCACCTCTAGTCCCCAGCTACTCAGGACTCTGAGGCAGGAGGATCACTTGAGCCTGGGAGCTTAAGGCTTTTGTAGGCTAGGATTGCCCTGCTGCACTTCAGCCTGGGTGACAGAGTGAGGTCTGTCTCTGAAAAAAATAAAAGTTAAATTAAAAATATATTTACCTGAAGAAGCCCAGTTTTTAAGATCTCTTATTTTCCTCCTTCAGGCTTTTCATATTCTGGCATTGGGTTTACTAGAAGAGAAGCAACAGCTTCAAAAAGCTCCTGAAGAAGAAGTAACATTTGACTTTTATCATAAGGCTTCAAGTATGTTTGAGTATCACTCTTCAACACATGTATCATAGAAAGTTTGGATCTTAAGGAGTTTTAATTTGTCAGTCCTGAAAGTTTATATCTTACAGAGTTTTAATCTGTCAGTGATTAAAACACAGGAAATCCTGAAATAATTTGTTTCTAGCATTCTTAGTTTGTAACTGATATTTTCAAGTATATTCATATAGTTTTAATCTCTTACTGTAGTCTTTACTACAGTCTTTTCACTACATGAGTTCCCCACTTTTTTTTTGGTTGCATATATTGGTGTTTTTTTGACTTTCATTCCTCACCTCAGTGTTACCAGATATTTGTTGCTGTGTCAACCATAGCATTCACTTGACATGTCTATATGAGATATTAATGTTTCTGAATTTTAAATGATAGAAATCTGAATAACGTGTTCATTTTGCATTGTATTCAACTTGGAAGAAAAGGATAGGTTTAAATTAGATTTCTAATAAAAGCTACCTGATTAAGATAGTTTTTTCAAAGCACATTCCAGGCATTTTGATTATAAAAACAATAGGAGACTAACATTTTCTATTTACATACTGTAGTTTTTAGATCCCTGAAGACATCAAAAACCTATTCAGTTTATGGACATCCCCCAGTTTGATATTTTTGGAATTTTGTTTCTCATTAAGCACTTTTGCTTAGATGTTGAGTCAAGCAGAGGAAAGACCAGAGACATATTTAGGGTAGCTTTCACTTAGCAGTGCCAGTAAAAGAAGGTAAGAGAGAGACTTAAAGTAATTCAAGTTTTTCTCGTACATCATTTTTAAATTTAGTAGATCATATCGTTGTAACCCAGTACTTCACATAATTGCAGATTCATCCATTGAAAAATTAACGTAGTTAAGGGATTGATTGGCAAACCTTGGTTATCAATGTAAATAACACTTACTAGAAATTGTAATTTGTACATAATTATGAAGACATAATCGACCCTCCATGTCTGTAGGTTCCACATTAAGGATTCAACCAACCACAGATTGAAAATATTCAGGGGGAAGAAAGGAAAAGGATGGTTGCCACTGTACTGAACATGCACAGACTCTTTTTTCTTGTCATTATTCCCTAAACAATATTATCTAACAACTATTTACATAGCATTTACATTATATTAGGCATTATAAGTAATCTAGAGATGATTTAAAGCATACAGAAGCAAGTGTGTAGATTTTATGCAAATAATACACCATTTTATATAAAGGAATTGAGCATTAGTGGACTTTGATGTCCATAGGGGACCTGAAACCAATCCCCTGAGGATACCAAGAGGTGATTATATATATTTATGATGTGTGATTTTATGTTTTAAAAAAGGATTGGGAAGTTCAGCCATGAACATACAAATTCTTTTGGAAAAACTCAAAGGAATTCCCCAGTTAGAAGGCCAGAAGGACATGATTACATGGCTACTTCAGGTAAACTAAAAAAGTAAATTGATCATATTGTGGTTTAAGTATTTAAGAATTCTCTACTTGCTTCTAAAATTAAATCGCTATACCATTGTAGACTTTTACTACTGATTTTTCATGATCACTTATTTTTTATGTTAATAATTCTGTTTTTCTATGTTTTAGTTTAGTTTTAAAAATTAAGATTTATTGTTTTGTCATTATTTAGTCAACTTTATTGAATACATACCATGTGCCATGCTCATTTATGGATTTCTAGATGGAACAAGACAGACAAGGTGCTTACTGTCACGGAACATATACTCTAGTTGAGGGGCAGACATTAAACAAACAAACAAGAAAATATCAGGGTAATTCAGTAGATGAGTAAGGGGTTACTTTGGGTAATTAGGGAAGGCCTCTCTCAAAAGGTGACATTGGAGCTGAAACCTGAATGACATGGAGTCAGTCTTGGAAGAATCTGGAAGAGTACTCCAGGAAGAGGGAACAGCACTACAAAAGCTCTGTGGTGGCCAGAAAGAAGGCCAGTATGGCTGTAACATAATGAGTAAGGGATGGAAAGGTAGGCAATGAGGTCATAAGGGCAGCTAGGGCCAGATCATGTAGGTCCTTATAAGTTAGCATAAAGTGATAAATTTTATTTTTGAGGACAGTGGGAAAATATTGGAGGTTTTTAAGTGACCTAATCTATATTTGTACAAGATGGTATTGGCTTTTGTGGAGTAAATGGATTGCAGGGGGTATGCATACAAGTAAGGAAACTGTTAGGAGACTGTTGCAGTAATCTTGGTGTAAAATAAGCATGACCTAGGCTAAATGCAGATTGTAAGAATCTGAACTGATTAAGGTTTATGTTGAAGGTGTGTGAAGGTAGAATCTATAGTACTTGCTGATCAGTTTGATGGGAGGGATGAAGGAAATCAAGAAATCAAAGTTGATGCCGGGCGTGGTGGCTTGTGCCTGTAATCCCAGCACTTTGGGAAGCCAAGGCAGGCAGATCACCTGAGGTCAGGAGTTCGAGACCAACCTGGACAACATGGTGAAACCTCATCTCTACTAAAAATATAAAAAATTAGCCAGGTGTCGTGGTGCATGCCTGTAGGCCCAGCTACTCAGGAAGCTGAGGCAGGAGAATCACTTGAACGTGGGAGGTGGAGGTTGCGGTGAGCTGAGATCATACTACTGCCCTCGAGCCTGGGTGACAGAACAAGACTCTATCTCAGAAAAAAAGGAATCAAAGATGACTCTTGGATTTGGTGCTTGAGCTGTTGGGTAGATAGCGTTGCCTTTGGGGTTGAGTGAATTAAATAAGCAGGGGAGAGAGAGGCCAGGAATGTTACTTTAATGGAAAATCCTCCACATGGAAACATGAAACCAGGATTATGGAGCTTCTGCACTCATTACATTCATTAAAATATTCTGATGTTTATAGCTAAATATTGTTTTGATAATTAGAATGTAGAGAGTAGTTATTTTTCACATTCTTATCAGTTGGAAATCTTGGTACTTATTTGTACTTTTAAGAAGGCAGCTCTTTTTAGTACTTAATTAGAAACAGTCCTTAAGCTTGATGTAATGATATGTAACTATAAGATAATGATATCAAAATTCTTGAAGTAGATTTTATGAGTATTTAGTATTTGTGTTAAACTAGCCAGTAATTTTAAGATATAATATCAAACAAAAGAAAATAACTACTAATAAGTAAATCGGGATACCATTTAGTTCAGCATTCATATCCCATAGAGATGGTGTTATGAATTACAGATCTAGTCCTGAAAATTCATTTTCGATTAGAATACTAAATTTTATTATCAATATATATTAAAATCACACATATCTGCTGTTAAAAACATAATATACTCTATTCAGATGCTTAATTTAAAGCTATGTTGTAAATGTTCATTGTGGGAAGTTTTTCCTCATGAGACCAAGGTTCCTTCAAAATATAAATAAATTTTACTGGTCACAGTGACTCACACTTATAATTCCAGCACTTTGGGGAGTCATGTTGGGTGAATTGCTTGAGTCCAGAAGTTCAAGACCAGCCTGGACAATGTGGCAAAAACCCATCTCTAAATACAAAAATTAGCCAGGGGTATGGTGGTGTGCACCTCTAGTCCCAGCTACTTGGGAGGCTGAGGTGAGAAGATGGCATAAGTTTAGGAGGCAGAGGTTGCAGGGAGCCAAGATTGTGCCACTGTACTCCAGCCTGGGCGACAGAGTGAAACTCTGTCGAATAAATGCATGCATGCTGAAACCTTGACCTTTATTAATAAGAATGAGACATTTCTGTATAAGCTGTTGTGGAAATGTCTCCAAAGGTAAATGATTAAGTGAAAAAAGGAGGTGTGAAAGAGTATGTATAGTAGACTCTGTTTTACATTTATAAAAATAGATGTAAATATAAAAGTTATATATTCTGATAATTTTTACCTGTGAAAAAACATTGGTAGTCTGTATTTTAGTTGTTGCTTTTGGAGAGGGACATTGCAATCAGGAAGAGGAGGATTTTACTTCTCATTTTGTATCTTTGTCTTTTTTTGTTTTTTTAAGATAGGGTCTCGCTCTTTTGCCTAGTCTAGAGTGCAGGGGTGCGATCTCAGCTCACTGCAACCTCCACCTCCTGGGTTCAAGAGATTCTCCTGCCTCAGTCTCCCAAGTTGCCGGCATCACAGGCATGGACCACCACGCCCAACTAATTTTTGTATTTTTAGTAGAGACAGTATTTTGCTATGTTGGCCAGGCTGGTCTCTAACTCTCGACCTCAGGTGATCCACCTACGTTGGCCTCCCAGAGTGCTGAGATTACAGGTGTCAGCCACTGCGTCCAGAAGCCATTTTATATCTCTGTCTTTATGTGTTTTTGCACAAAAATGTTATTTTAAATTAAAAAAGATTTTGGTTTCATGGAAAATTCCTCGAAAGCTAACAGAGGCATGCTCCCAGCTGCATATTGAATCTGCTGATTCTGCTACCGGTGGCCTCCTCCTCAGCTAGATTGCTCATTGACTAGGGGAGGTGTTCGTCACAGTCATGGTCACTTTTTTACTTCATATATTGAAATAGTTTAAGTGAAAGACATTTGGAGATATGATGCCAAAATCAGATTAGTGAATGTTTCTGTTCTTTATCAGTCCAACAGTCTAACTAAATCTTTTAATGTTTCACCTGTTTTTCACAGATGTTTGACACAGTGAAGCGATTAAGAGAAAAATCTTGTTTAATTGTAGCAACCACATCAGGATTGGAATCTATTAAGAATGATGAGGTATGACACTGTAATAACACTGTAATAATGGTGATGTTCATCTCTGTCTTTGAACTTTACTGGTATAAGGGAGCTGCTTTTTGTTAGGAGAAACCTGTTTATTGTAAAGAATATGATATCTGTCCATCTTTTATTAATTATGCTTCTATATTTTGGGGATTAATAGTATGTGACACTTAATTCAGTATACTTTTTGTATTTTGCAAAAGCAGGAGAAATTGATAATATAGTAGAGCTCTATTAGAAATACCATATTTTAGCTGGGCATGGGTGGCTCACTCCTATAATCTCAGCTCTTTGGGAGTCGGAGGCAGGTGGATCACTTGAGGTCACGAGTTCAAGACTAGCCTGGCCAACATGGTGCAACCCTGTCTCTACTAAAAATAGAAAAATTAGCCCAATGTGGTGGTGTGCTCGTGTAGTCCTAGCTACTTGGAAGGCTGAGGCACGAGAATCACTTGAACCCAGGAAGCGGAGGTTGCATTGAGCTAAGATCACGCAACTGCACTCCAGCCTAGGTGACAGAGCAAGACTCCATTTCAAAAAAACCAAAATGCCATATTTTATTAACTTTTAATATATGTTAATGTCTTAAATTGGGATATGTCTCAACAATAAATGACTTTCATCAACAGCATTTTTTAGAGAAATATCAGATAATGGTACATCTTAGATTCAATGAAATGCAATAATATTTGTTATTTCTATAATATAGTGAATCAGGTTTTGATGATTCTAATATTTATGTTAGTAGAATAATATTATTTGTGGTTACTACGTGTTCTTCCTAAAAGTAAAACACACTGGATGTAAGTTTGAATGGAAAATTAAAAGATACTAAATATATCTCAGTAATATTGTTAAAGTTAAAAGAAATTATTAGATTTCTCAGTTTTAATAGTATATTTAGGAGTAACTGTTAGAAATCAAGATGATTTAAATTGATGTCAGTGATTAAGTGATTGACAAATGATTTTAAAATTTTGTTTTATCTAATTTTATTTCTTAATGTACTTGCATTGAGTATAAAAGGCAGTTTATTTGCTATTTAAGGTTCTTAGCTTTTTACAGTAAATTATCAAAATAACCAAAGGAATAATTACTTATATGATGTGATGCAGCCTGTAATGCTAATTTTGAAACAAACTGAATCCAGGCTTTAAGGGGTAATCAGGTTTCTCAGAATCTTACTCTAAGCAATTTTGCCATCCAAACGGCATATATAAATTTTTAACAGTGGATCTTACCTAAATTTATCAATTCTTGATACCCAGATTACTCACGATAAAGAAAAAGCAGAACGAAAAAGAAAAGCTGAAGCTGCTAGGCTACATCGCCAGAAGATCATGGCTCAAATGTCTGCCTTACAGAAAAACTTCATTGAAACTCATAAACTCATGTATGACAATACATCAGAAATGCCTGGGAAAGAAGACTCCATTATGGAGGAAGAGAGGTAAAATAAAGCAGACATGAAAATTAGCAACTCAGTTTTTGGAGGAAAAATTAAATAGTCACTTTAAATTATGCTTTTCCAAAATGTATGTTATGGCAAGAGAAATTCAACTATTTTCATTCTAGGAAGGTCAGAGTGAAGACTCTAAGGTACTTACTGAATGTAATTTTATACTGATAAATAGATTGAGTGTGCAGTAAAGTTATGTTAGGAAACTTTATGCTGAAAAAGATAAGCAACTTGTTATTTTGTATGCATTAGCACTTTTAGATACACATTTACACATCAGTTCACTTATTCCACATTATTATTTCTAGTAAAAATGACTGCAGTTATAAAATATTGGAAACAAATTCTTCACCTGAAAAAGGTGGCTTAAATGAGTTTTTCTTTTTTTCTTAAAAAGAGAAAAGACATTGCCTATAATTACAGGTATGAATAGCACCTTGGAATTGGAATCAATAAATCTGGTTTTCTGAGTTCTCACTGTGTTATGATCTGAGAAACTGGTTAATTTTCTGAGCTGTGCTTTGTGGGCTATATTATACAGTGAGAAAAGGAAGGAGATACAGTAATGTTACTTTCAAAAGCATTCCAAGAAATTTAAAATATTGAATACCTGCTTCAGCCGTTTTTTAAAACAAGCTTTCACTGCTATTTGAAACAGCCTGTGTTGTGGGCTGTGAGTAGTGGCTAATGCCTGTAATCCCAGCACTTTGGGAGGCTGAGGCGGGTAGATCACCTTAGGTCAGAAGTGCGAGACCAGCCTGGCCAACATGGCAAAAACCCATCTCTACTAAAAATACAAAAATTAGCTAGACATGGTGACACATGCCTGTAATCCCAGCTTTCTCCAGAGGCTGAGGCACGAGAATAGCCTAAACCTGGGAGCTGGAGATTGCAATGAGCAGAGATCATGCCACTGCACTCCATCCTGGGCAATGGAATGAAACTCTGTCTCAAAAAAAAAAAATGTTGTGGATACTTTTAGAAAATTGTGCTTTTGTAGTAATAGTAGGCACATGACATCCTATCTGATATGTATCTGTAATCTTGAAGCTGAGTATGCCAACAAGGACCATGAAGAATAATGATTATAGTAGTGATTAAAAATAAAAAGATATGAAGGTAGGCTTTCCTTGGCTGACTATAGTGTAGTAAAACTGGAAATAAACTTTAAACAAGCAAAAGTCCCACCTCTAGATATTATTTATTAACAACATTCTCTTTAGAAGTAGTGAGAAAGAAACTATGGACAATAAAATAAGAAGGTGTAAGCAGAGGTGTACTCAGAGTGTATTAATGACCTTAATGTTTTCATTACTTATTTTTATTGCCTGATTGATTGGACATGTAATTTTTTAATGTGTTCTTATTGAAAACAATTTAAATAATGCAGTAAGTCCTCTTTGACCATCTCTGCATTTAAATAATGCAGTAAGTCATCTTTGACCATCTCTGATCTTTCTCCACGTGTAACTGTGATTACAAATTACCATTGTTCTAGACCTCTTTCTGTGCGTTTATAAACGTGTACGTAGTGAGGCTTGTTTCGTATTTTCTAGTGGTTTTTCTTTTTTAACCATACGTTTTGTCTGCAGCTTGCTGCTGTTTTGATGTCTTAGGAATCTTTTCATATTAGTACTTATTGCTCTATAGTGTAGATTCTACATCATTGTTTATGATTGCTGCATATATATTGATTGGTCTGTGATGTGGATATATGATTGTGTATCTGACTTTAGACATTCAGGTTGTTTCTAATTTTTCCTTATTACTGTTTGTGAGAACCTTTTTGTATGTGCCCCTTGTGCAACTCTGCAAGTACTTAGTCGAGGGTGGAGTCCAGTAAGTGAAAGGGCTAGGTTAAAATTTTTATAGATATGGCCACATTACCCTCCAGAGTGGTTTTACCAGTTTTTGCTCCTGATAGTAAATAAAGGTGCATATTCTCACCAATACTTAGCTATTTTCCGTACTTGAAAATATGTGATATTATTAAAATTACAGTTATGTGCCAATCTGGCTGAATTTCCGCAACTGCTAGTTAGTCCTAGGTTGAGCATATTCTCATGTGATTATTCACTGACCTTTTATATTTTATCCTCTGGGAATTGCCTGTTATTATTCTTTGCCCCATCTCTGTTAGGTACTTTGCTTTTGTCTTATTGACTTATATAAGTCTTAAAATTATGAATACTTAACTTTGTTATGTATGTTTCTCACAGTTTGCCCTTCTTTCTTTAAGATTAATTATGGGGTTTAGCCATAGAGAAGTGTGCAGTGTTGATGAAGACAAATTTATCAGTCCTTTAGAGTTTTATCTTTTTATATTAATATCTTATTTAAGAAAGCTTTTCCTATCCCAGAGTTTCAAATATATTCTCTCATATTTTTTTAACTAGTTTTTTTTTTTTTTAAGAGATGGAGTCAGGCCGGGTGCGGTGGCTCATGCCTGTAATCCCAGCACTTTGGGAGGCCAAGGCAGGCGGATCATGAGGTCAAGAGATCGAGACCATCCTGGCCAACATGGTGAAACCCCGTCTCTACTAAAAATACAAAAAAATTAGCTGGGCGTGGTGGCGCGCACCTGTAGTCTCAGCTACTCGGGAGGCTGAGGCAGGAGAATTGTTTGA
>CAUYLG010071844.1:0-14629 GCA_963573385.1 Cacajao melanocephalus
TGTTGTTTTTCCGTTCTAAATATAATCAATTGAATCCGGGTGTTGGTTTTTGATGTTAGCCGTGTTCCCCCCACCGCACTCCCGCCTGGGCAACATTGTGGTTTTTTTTCTAAAAAAAAAAAAAAAAAAAAAAAAAAAAAAAAGGGAGAACTCACTGACCTCTTACCCAGGGCCTCACAACTGGATCAAGACATCATTTCAAACAAAATACAAAACGATGTTACCCTAATATTCGAATATCCCTGTAAGTATTACTTTAGCTTTGTTCCATACATTTTTTTTTTAAGACGGGGTTTCACCATGTTGGTCAGGCTGGTCTTGAACTCCCGACCTCAGGTGATCCACCCGCCTTGGCCTCCAAAGTGCTTGGATTACAGGCGTGAGCCACCGCGCCCGGCCTGTTCCATATATTTTAATGCTCTGGTTTTCATTTTCATTCAGTTCAAATTATTTTGTAATCTTCCTTGAGATTTCTTCTTTGACTTATGGGTTATTTTAAAGTGAATTAATTTTCAAATATTTGGGTATTTTTCAGGTATCTTTCCATTTTGGTTTCTAATGTAATTCAATTTGGTCAGATAACATGCTTTGCTTGATTTCAGTCCTTTTAAATTTACTGAGATTTGTTTCGTAGCCCATGACATTTCTATTTTGGTGAGTGTTCCAAATGCACTTGAAAGGAATATGTATTCTGCTGTTACTGAGTGGAGAGTTCTGTGAATGTCATAAGTGAAATTAATTGTTCAATTTGTCTGTATCCTTACTGATTTTCTGTGTACTTGTTCTATATCCTTACTGATTTTCTGGTGTACTTGTACCCACCCTCCTGAGTGGCTGGCATCACAGGCGCTCGCCACCATGCCCAGCTGATAGAACAAGTACACAGAAAATCAGTAAGGAACAGACAAATTGAGCAATTCCCCACCCTGGCCTCCCAAAGAGCTGGGATTAGGGGTGTGACCACGGTGTCCGGTACATTTGCATATCTTTTGTGTGTTTGTGTGTGACAGAGTCCCAGGCTGGAGTGCAGTGGCATAATCTTGGCTCACTGCAACTTCTGCCTCCCAGGTTCAAGTGATTCTTCTGCCTCAGCCTTTCGAGTTGCTGAGATTACAGGCGTGCACCATCACGCCTGGCTAATTTTCGTATTTTTAGTAGAGATGGGGTTTTGCCATGTTGGCTAGGCTGGCCTTGAACTCCTGACCTCAAATGTTCATCCCGCCTCAGCTTTCCAAAATGCTGGGATTACAGGTGTGAGCCACTGCACCCAGCCATTTACATGTTATTTTCTAACTTCATGTTGTCTCACAAGTAGTTGAACTTATGTTTATTTTTTTCTATTCATATAATTTTTATGCTTTCAAATTTAGCCTTTTTTTCTGCAATGTCTAATCTGCTGTTAATCTCATCCTGTGAAATTTGTTTCACATACTGCATTTTCAAAAAAATCTCTAAAAGTTATAAAAGGATCTTTTTACATATTTAATTTCTTCACTGTGTTTATATTTTCTTTTAAAATCATCTTATTTCAAGGACAGGTAAGCAACAACTACATAATATAGGTATCTTTAGATATTCCTGTACATAAACATTTGAGTTCTGTGCCAGTAATCATGTCATGTACGAAGAAGATCAAGATCAAGAAGACATGATGCCTGTCTTTAAAAGGCTCTTAGCCTACTTTAAATGCTATGAGGTCACCAAAATAGTATGTGGAATGGTTAATTCTGCTTAGAGGGCTGGGGAGTCCAAGAAAGCATCACAGAGAAACGTCAGATGTTATCTGGTTTGGACATAAAATTGTTGAACAAAACCTTTACATTAGGTTTGGCTTGATATAAAGAAAAAAGATCCCATCTCAGCTCTTGGTCCTCCAAGAAGAATGACATGCCAGGTATAACAAATCTACCACTGGGTCAGGTAGTTAGCTATTATATGGTTTAGAATTAACTCTTTATTTACTTTCTAGAGGTGGGGAAATTCTCTCTTTGATCCAAGAATTCTGAGTTAATCCTAGGTAAATGTGAATCAGTATGTCAATTCCCTATCTTCCTGGTCATCTTAACTTTGTAGCTTAATGACATGAATATATGGAGCAAAAAGACTTTGGTCTAAATATCAAAGTTTATTGAAATAAAATATAATCTATAATAAAAAATACTACAGGTGTTATTCACTGGTTACAGTTTTAAGTATATTAACAAAAACAGCCAACATTTTAGTCCAACAATGACACTATCTTTGTGATACAGTAACAAACATGGAAGTAAATTTTGAAGAATACTGAATAATTCTGTCAGAAATATTTTATACTTTCCCATCCATGTATGCCTTTTTGGGAATATCCTCCCAAAGTGAAACGTTTGAAACTGAACACATTGTTTTTAAGAATTAAGTCGTTTTAGAATAATTAGTATTTAAAACAATAAATTCATTTCACAGAAATTCAGCTCAACCTTAAGCTAGGGAGATGGTTTTAGGTATCTTTATTTAAAAAAATGTATTTCAATACTCTTTCCTATGAATCTCTAGGGTTGTTATTATTCCTTAATTGAAATTAAAGCTGGTCATAAAGTAAAACAGATGAATTATTTCAGAAGTAAAAATGAAAGAAGGAGAAAAAAATAGGCACTCATATACAATTTATATATTTAAATGCTTTGAGAACTCAGTAGCCAATCTCGGCCTGGCACAAAGAGATCTTTGATATGTCACAGCAAATTGACCCAATTAGTCCAACAATAAAGTAGAGAAAGAAAACTTGTTTCTCTTCCTTGCTGTATTTCAAGATAATTTTCCACTTGCTACTCCTCAAAATATGTGCCTCAATCGAATTGTTCTGCACAATTCAAGGAAAAAGATTCAGATGCACTAGCTTTAGGAAATGACTTTCAGGGTACCTCTGAAGTTTCACAAGCAAACATGATCTATTTTGCTGACTGCTGTGTAGCAGTCATACACCAATCTCCTGTTATGCTGTCCTACTTGTAATGTGTGAATCTGTAACAAGTTGACATTTATTAAGCAAGATAACAAAAACCTCTGAGGGCTTTTCAAAACCTCATCTTTAAAAATCTGTAAAACAAAGATACCCTATGTACCCTGAAAAAAATGCTTACTTCACATAATATGTGAAAAACAATAAAAATTCTGACAAAATTGAGAGGCATACAAGACAGGTCTTCAAGGATTAAATACCAATGTTAGTCTTAAAATACATTGCAATTATGTTTACAATGTAAGGTTTGTTAAAAATTTTTTAAAAACATTGCATTAGTTAGAACTGCTTTGTAAGGTATTTCAGTTACAAGGCCTATTTTGAAAGGTCACTGATTTGAGAAGTTAAAATGGGAATTTCAGTTTCTTGACTTTTTTTTTGAGACAGAGTCTCACTCTGTCGCTCAGGCTGGAGTACAGTGGGGCAATCTTGGCTCACTGCAACTTCTGCCCTCCGAGTTCAAGCGATTCGCGTGCCTCAACCTGCCGAGTAGTTGGGATTACAGGCAGATGCCACCATAGCTGGCTAATTTTTTTTTTTGTATTTTTAGTAGAGACAGGGTTTCAGCATGTTGGCCAGGCTGGTCTCAAACTCCTGACCTCAGGTGATCCACCCACCACAGCATCCCAAAGTGCTGGGATTATAGGCATAAGCCACCACACGTGGCCAGTTTCTTGACTTTTTATTTACAGCTATAAAATAATTATGAGAGCCGAAGGAGCCAGGATTACCTTCCAAAACATTTTATTTTGTGCATCCCTAATTTATGAGGCATTCTTGCTTCTCAAGGCAGGATATTACAGTGCAGATTAAAAGTGGATATTAAAGTTAGTGGTGACAAATTATTAAGTGGTTTGAAGAAATTCTTAGAATACCAGATAAAGTTGAGAGACTTAATGGCAGAATAAGTCTACCGGGGTTCAAAGCTTAGGTTTTATATTTCTGCCATGGTATCTCAACACTTTTTCTGGGATAGTATTATGGCCTAAAAAATACCTGTATTAGGCAGACAAGTCTAAATCTCCTTTCTCAGGACAATAGGACAAAAATGAACTTGAGGCAGTAGTTGAAGAATTTTACCCTGTTTTTCAAGTTTAATTTTCTTGAGATCAGAAAAGTAAAGTTAGAAACTAGAATCCTTCATGTAAAAAATATGTATGCATATCACAATTTATTAAACTCTAATTTCTAACAGCAGAAACACCAGGATTAAGTAAGAACATGCATGAACTAAAATTTAGATAGATATTCAAAATAAGTTAAATTTACCAGAGTCCTGCATTTGGTCTCTCCCATGCCATTATCTCTATTTTGCAATATGTTTTGTTCAGGAAGCCTCTGATTTTAATATTTAAAGTGTCACCTGAGAAGAGTAACCTCAATTCTTTATGTTTTCTCAACAGTTTTAGAAGTGTTGGATATCATTAACAAAAGATAATAAATTATCAGAGAATCTAAGAACTCTAAGATTCTGATGAGTTCCTTTACCATTTTCAGTTACTTTCTAAAAGGGATTTAACATCACATTGTCAAATAACATTTTACACTAAAAACACAATTTATATAGCCCTAAAATAATAGTATTTGAGAGATATAAATGAATTCGACCAATGCAAACAAAGTTTATATACTGTATTAGTAATTTGATACTAGTGTACTTTATTCCACGGAGAAAAAGGCAAAGAGAATCTAAATATTTAGATCTGTGAAAGATACTAGAAAAAATAGATTTTCAAATGCTTCTGATACTCCCAAAATACTCTTGATTTTGACTCTATAGAACACAAAAGCAACTGTAAAATGCATTTGGGAAGAGATCATGCCATACTCAAAGAAAAGATAATTCTACAAATTTTGACAGCAGTAAGAAAAAAACTGATTTAAGATACATTTTGTTGAGAAAAAAGTGTGCACATTCAAGAACACAGGATGTGTAATATTTGTAATAACTTTAGTCATACTTTGTGCTTATACTATGCCCTGTATTCAGGTGTGCAAAGCACTTAACCAAAAAGAGCATCCTTCGCATATTTAAAGAGTACATTGAGGCACAGAAAGTTTGCCCAAGGCAAAATAGAAAGTCAGGTTTTTAGACACAAAATGATCTAGACTTCTTCATGTCCAATTCCTTAAAATACAAATTGTAGACTATTTGCAATGCCTCCATCTTATTTTATCAAACATTAGTTACTTTACTATTATAAGTTTATACATAAGTACTGTGTGATAGGTAATGCCCATAAGCTTTTTATCAGGTTTTAAAATAACTAGTGCATGGAACAGGAAAAGTTAATCAAATGTAATCCATTTGCTTTTTCCTTTAAACTTAAATAAATGAGTTATTTGACGACAGTTCTGGAAATTCTTGCTTGGATTTTTCTGCAGCAAAATTTTAGATATGTGGTTTACATGTCAACATTAATATATGAACAATTATTTTAAATATTTATTGGCCTTCCAGTTCTCTTTCCTCTCATGATCTCTTAGT
Source organism: Cacajao melanocephalus (assembly GCA_963573385.1). Lineage (NCBI taxonomy): Eukaryota > Metazoa > Chordata > Mammalia > Primates > Pitheciidae > Cacajao > Cacajao melanocephalus. Next base: position 5,487 of record CAUYLG010071844.1, read on the forward strand.
GAACTGTCTGATTCATTGAAAAAAAAAATGCTTTCTGCTGACAAGTGGGATGGGAAAAAAAAAAAAAGAAAAAAAGAAAAAATATGCTAAGAAGATTTTGTGGAAGTACAAAATGGTTTATCTTGGGTTCAGTCAACTAGCCTCTGATATTAACTTGCTTAGTTAAGCCAAGATCAAGAAGTATGAGAAAGAACTTGAAACATGAGAAGTAATATGAAACATAACATGGGATAAGTAGTCAAAATTAGAAATGTGAGACAATAAAAACAACACATATTCCAAAGCCTAATCCTAAATTTAAATCTATGCTTCATTCAACTCTGAAACTGACCTTGAAACATGGAAGACGTTACTTTGCCTAAGCACACAGGACCAGTGTAAAACCAACACCAATTTTAGCTGCCTCATACTGCTTAATGTGTATATATACACGTGTTCTTAAAATGGTGATTCTTAAATGTGAAGGAAAGTTCTGAATTCTTTTGAGAATCTAACAGAGGTCATGAAAACTTGTTCAGAAACACACACACATACAGTAAGTACTTTTAAGTGTTGATCATGTACTATAAATCACAGCATTGTGGATGCAATGAGATTAGACATGAAGAAAAATTTCGTATTTTTAATAAAGACTGGTTACTAACCTTAAGGAATAGACTTAGACTCTGAAAATAAAAGGAAAGTGCAATGACTGCATTTCTTCATTCATCTGCCTCTTTTTCAAATCTAATGATGATTTGGTTGATGCAAATGTGTCCCTAATCTAGCCTATAAACAATAAAAACAAAAATGTTTAAGTTCTAACTTTTGTTAGCACTGTACATGTAATAACTTTCAAGTATTACAAAATATTGGGAAGGAAAGACTTTAATATACCACTATCAAAATCCTATGTACCCAAACCAGCAATGAAATGCCTGGATATATAACATGTTACACCTTGGGCAAAATTTAAGAAAATAAAGACAAAATCATTCTAAATCATTCTTTTTTCTTTTTTTTTCAGATGGAGTCTTGCGTGCTCTGTTGCCCAGGGTGGCATGTAGTGGCGTGATCTCGGCTCACTGCAAACTCTGCCTCCTGGTTTCAAGCGATTCTCCTGCCTCAGCCTCCCAAGTAGCTGGGATGACAGGTGTCTGCCACTACCCTTGGCTAATTTTTGTATTTTTAGTAGAGACAGGGTTTTGCTATGTTGGCTAGGCGGGTCTCAAACTCCTGATCTTAGGTGTTATAGGTGCCTCAGCCTCCCTAAGTGCTGGCATTACAGGCATGATCTAAATTCTTTATAATCTTCAAGGACAGGAGTTCAGTATCTCTGAAAACTTTGCTTGTTTTAATACAATTGAACATTTCATTCCCCTTCCAACAGTAATCAAAGCAAACATTTTATCGTTATTTTATCATTATTATTCTTGCTATATCAAACTAAATTCCAGGAATGTAAGAAAGTCTGACTTGGAAATATTACATAGAAAAAGGCTGAATTAACACATTAAATTTTTTAGTTTTTCCTTGTAAGTATACATTGACAACTACTTATCTGATAGCAGCACTGCTGGTTTTGAGTGAGTTTTGCTTTTGTTTCCTTCCAGAGGGAATGCAGTATGGCAGTATTATCTTTGGAACAAATTAAGAAGATAGTAACAAATAACAGAAGAAATACTTCTACACATATATTTTCCATGGGCAATAAATAGATAAGTATATAATTATGAAAAAATATGCCTCAACTATGCTTTTTAAAATTTCTCAAGGTTTACTGGTTTGTTTTTCTTATTAAAATATAATGCACTATCACTACTATCTATCCTGGGAAAAACAAACCCTGAAGTTCGAGTTTCCTCCTTCAGCCAATAGAGTGATATCAAGAGTAAACTTGGACTGAGGTCAACCTGTTTGAGCCAACAGAGAGTTCTGTAGTATATCTGGTTATTTTACTAATGTATACATATTCTAGGTTATTATCAAGATACTCATCAAATATTTTATATCAAAGTTTTATATCCCAAACAGGTTCTTTGACGATTTATCATGCTACCACAGGAAATTTGAAGAAATAACAAATTGTGTAACAGAAATAGACATGCAATATAGAGGACATAAAAGACAGAGCTTGACCCTGGATTTTTCCCTTAGAGTAATTCCTTCCATAAATAAGACTTTATTTTTACATACAGATTTGTCCTATAACTGCTCTTGGATCATAAAGTTAATGACATAGTTGAAAAAATCTAGACCAGACATTTTTGTGGTCTTTTGTCACGCTACACCACATACAAAAAAAAACATTCTCCAAGTGGATGCTCAGGTCAGATCATGATGCTCTTAAATAAAGCAATTTACTGAAGCGTAGAATGTAAAGAACACAACTATTTGCAACAGCAATAGTCTTTCAAAAATGACTAAAACAAACTTTTAAATATAAGGCATATAAAACGGACTATTAAGGATAGTTTTCCAAACTATATCTAGAAATACAGGAAAATATGTGTTGCCTCATAATAAAGTTAAATAAATATTATTTCTGAGTTCTATAAACACTCTAAGAGGTTATAGTTTTATTTGGTTCCCATAAGTTAAAAACTCTGATTGCTTTTACATAAATTCCTCCAAAATTCTTAGCTACTATCAGATTTTTTTTTTTTTTTTAAGATGAAGTCTTGCTCAGTTACCCAGGCTGGAGTGCAGTGCCGTGATCTCGGCTCACTGCAACCTCCAACTCCTAGGTTCAAGCGATTCTCCTGCCTCAGCATCCCAAGGAGCTGGGATGACAGGCACACGCCACCAGGCCTGGCTAATTTTTGCATTTTTAGGAGAGTCAGGGTTTCACCATGTTGCCCAGGCTGGTCTCGAACTCCTGGCCTCAGATGATCTGCCCATCTCAGCCTCCCAAAGTACTGGAAGCCACTGTGCCCGGCCCTCTCAGATTTTCATTAATGTCGTTTCACAAGACACAGAGATTATCTCTAACTTCCTTTCAGAAATGTGCTTTATCATTGGTTTTGATAAGTATACTTAATTTTCTACCAATGAACATGACTTAAAATTTAAGGTTCAAGGTAATTCTAGAAAAAGGTAGACACTGAACTGCTTTCTACATCCCCATATTTACAAGGCCTAGCATCCACTGTGCTTTCCTCCATACCCTCACTTAATCACATTGTCAATAAATAGTAACTGTGGTCCAGGTTACCTATGATAAAGACTCCAAAATTCCTCAAATTTTTACAACACTACAAAGTCATTTATATCTGATTTTGATAGGTTATAAGTATTAGTGTTATGTAACTTTTTGCTATTGGAAATGAAATACAAATCTTTATTTTTGCTATCTAAATTAAATCTAAGCTCCATTTTCAGTTCTCAAGATAATATCTAAAATGTACATACCTAAATAAAGGTAAAGCTGTTCAAGGGCTGAACTAGTCCAATATACAATTAAGGGTTATTTATTCCTATTATTTGTTTTTGCTTTTTTGAATCCCTATATTAAGCCCATGGTTTCTCATGGATTAGATCATAATTTAACAGTGTCAAGTTTCAGAAACTACTGTGCTAATTATTTAGATTTCAGGAAGGAATCAGACTAAATCAATTACCTCCATTCATTGTTAGAACAGAAGATATTATAGCTTACTAACTGATATGAGTTATGAATGTCACTATGACACAAAATTTGCTGTGATCTGCTTATCTGGCTACAAGTGCAATATTTTTTATGAATGACAACACACAGCATTTCCAACTTGCAACATGAAACTCCAGCTCATAAAGAGTATATTGTGTGACTTGAAAAAGTCTGATTGTAACTAAGTAACAACTTTCCCCTGAAAAAAACGTGAGCAATATCCATTGGGAAATCAGGCACAGACGGTATTGATCGATTTTCTTCGTTTCCTCCTGTGGTTTTATCAAGACATATAGGTGGTTCCAACAGAAGCCAACACTTGTTACAAAATAACACAGCTATTTTTTTCCTTTTCTTTTTCTTTATCTTTTTCTCGTGGTTCCTTCCTTTTACGTTCACTATTCCCAGATTGTCTTCCACTTGATGGAGAGGCTTGTGTTGGCTGGCCCTGCTTTAAGAAAAATATACAGGAAGAAATTACTCCAACTATTCTAAGGGACTTATTTATGGTTATCTAGAAAGAAAAACAGTGAAAGGAATCACTGATGATAAAAGAAGCTATTGGTATACAGATTTGTTATATTGCATGGTATCTGAGCAACTGCCTCTACCATTCTGGATATAATTAATATATTCATTATTCTAAATAAATGAAATTTTTCTTTTCTTTTTTTTTGAGAAGGAGTCTCGCACTGTCGCCCGGACTAGAGCGCAATGGTGCGATCTTGGCTCACTGCGACCTCCACCTCCCGGGTTCAAGCGATTCTCCTGCCTCAGCCTCACGAGTAGCTGGGATTACAGGCGCCTGCCATCATACCCGGATTGATTTTTGTATTTTAGTAGAGATGGGATTTCACTATGTTGGCCAGGCTGGTCTCCAACTCCTGACCTCATGATCCACCCGTCTTGACCTCTTGAAGTCTAAATTTCAAACAGTAAATAACATGAGATTATACTGCCTAAAGTCATACATTTAAGACACATTTGTTAAAACTTTAGAAAATGTTAAAAAAGTGATACCTTTTGATAAAGATAGTTCTTCAAAACCTCATTAAATACCATAATAAACATATTTTTTTTTTCTCGTAAGCTAAGAGAGGTAGAGGACGTCATCTAAGGGGCTGCAACTAGGAAGGAAAGACAGGAGCAGGAAATGCAAATCCACATTTATCTGGCCCCAAAGTCTGTATTTTTTTCTAGTAGTACCTCATTCTGCCCTCTAGATAGAGAGGACTTTGTCCAAATTGGCTTATTTTCTTTGTGGCTATTACGAATTTTAAAAATAAATTTGAAAATCAGAACCTCAGAAGAAAAAATTTTACTCAACATCATATTAACTTAGGACTGCGTCATAAAATCCATGGGTTCTAAAATCCTAATAAAATTGAAGAGTTAATACCTAATTAAAATTTTTTTTTATCTCAAACAGAAATTTATTGCTAAAGTGATCATTACATTTTTTTTTTTGAGACAGAGTCTTGCTCTGTCATCTAGGATGGAGTGCAGTGGCACAATCTCAGTTCACTGCACCCTCTGCCTCCCAGGTTTAACTGATTCTCCTGCCTCAGCCTCCTGAGTAGCTGGGATTACAGGTGTGCCCCACCATTCCCGGCTTATTTTTGTATTTTTAGTAGAGATGGAGTTTTGCCATGTTGGCCAGGCTGGTCTCAAACTCCTGGCCTCAAGCAGTCCACCCACCTAGGCCTCCCAAAGTGCTGGGATTACAGGTGTGAGTTCCCGCATCCAGCCATGATCATCACATTTAAGACTCAGAACACTAGTTTTTACCTGAGCCTGTGTAGAAGCAGCAGCAGCAGCTGCTGCTGCTTGTTCCTGTTCCTGATAGTATTGAGAAGCCCGTCTGTCCTCTTCCTCTTGAAGTTTCTTTGCTAGTTCCAAATCACTAATTCCTTCTGGGATTTGTTCCCAATTGATCTCTTGGCTCTGCTGTTCTTGTTGTAGAGATAATGCCATAAGATAATCCTAAGAAATTAAAATATAATAATCATTAGCCATGAGATTTTGTCCAAGAACGAGTGACTGCAAATATAGATGTTATATCTATAAAGCTATAAGAGTGGCTTTAAAATATATATACCAGGCCTGGGCAATATAGCAAGACCCTGTCTCTACAAAAAAAACTTTTAAAACCAGCCAGGTATGGTGGTGTGCACCTGTAGTCCTAGCTACTTGGAAGGCTGAGGCAGGAGGACCACTTCAGCCCAGGACTTTTAGATTACAGTGAGTTATGATCTCTTCACTGCACTCCAGCATGGGCGACAGAGATAGACCCTGTCTATAAAAATGAAAACAATAAAAACAAAAAAAGGCGGCCGGCAATGGTGGCTCATGCCTGTAATCCCAGCACTTTGGAAGGCTGAGGCAGATGGATCACCTGAGATCGGTAGTTTGAGATCAGCCTGACCAACGTGGAGAAACCCCATCTCTACTAAAAATACAAAATTAGCCAGACATGGTGGTGCATGCTTGTAATCCCAGCTACTCGGGAGGCTGAGGCAGGAGAATAGCTTGAACCTGGGAGGCAGAGGTTGCTGTGAGCCAAGACTGCACCATTGTACTCCAGCTTGGGCAACAAGAGCAAAACTCTGTCTCAAGAAAAAAAAGAAAAAGAAAACAAAATAATAAAATAAAAACATTTTGGGCCATGAGTGGTGGCTCATGCCTATAATCACAGCACTTTGGGAGGCCGAGGCGGGCAGATCACAAGGTCAAGAGATCAAGACCATTCTGGCCAACATGGTGAAACCCCATCTCTAGTAAAAATGCAAAAAAAATTAGCTGGCTGTGGTGGCATGCGCCTGTGGTCCCAGCTATTCAGGAGGCCGAGGTGGAAGAATCGCTTGAACCCAGGAGGCAGAGGTTGCAGTGAGCTGAGATTTCATCACTGCACTTCAGCCTGGTGACACCAAGATTCCGTCTCAAAAAAATTAATAAAAAATTAAAAAATAAAAATTTTATTTTAAATATTAAAATGAAAGTTATCTTCCTAAGTATTTCCCTTGGGGAGCTATTAAGTTATTTCAGTGATTCTATCATTGTTCTAAATATTTTTGGAGGCTTGGCGTGGTGGCTAATGCCTGTAATCCTGGCACTTTGAGAGGCCGAGGCAGGTGGATCACTTGAGCCCAGGAGTTTGAGACCAGTGTGACCAACAGGGTGAAACCCCGTCTCTTATTAAAAACACAAAAATTAGCCAGGTGGTGTGGTACTTGCCTGTAATTCCAGCCACTAGAGAGGCTAAGGCAGGAGAATCGCTTGAACCTGGGAGGCTGAGATTGCAGTGAGCTGAGATTGTGCCACTGCACTCCAGCCTGGGTGACAGAGAAAGACTTGGTTTAAAAAAAAAAAAAAAAAAAAAAAGAATATAACTTATTTGAATTTTTTTTTTTTTGAGACTGAGTTTTGTTCTTCTTGACCAGGCTGGAGTGCGATGGTGTGATCTTGGCTCGCTGCAACCTCGGCCTCCCGAGTTCACGTGATTCTCCTGCCTCTGCCTCTTGAATACCTGGGATTATAGGCATGTGCCACCAATCCTAGCTAATTTTCATATTTTTAGTAGAGATGAGGTTTCTCCATGTTTTGGTCAGGATGGTCTCAAACTCCCAAGTGTGGCTCATGCTCTCAAACAGGCGTAAGCCACACTGCACCCGGCTGAAATTTTTTTCTGGAAGCCATATATAAGCACTCAAGAAAGCTAAAAAAAAGTTTGTGGGGAGCCAGGTATGATGGCACACACCTATAATCCCAGCACTCTGGAAGGCTAAAGAGGCAGGCTGCTTGAGCCCAGGAGTTTGAAAGCAGCTTGAGCAACATGGCAAAACTCTGTTTCTGCAAAAAAACACACAAAAAATTAGCTGAGCATGGTGACCATGCCTGTGGTCCCAGCAACTCGGGGAGCCTGAGGTAGGAGGATCACTTGAGCCCAGAAAGTTGAGGCTGCAGTGAGCTGTGCTCACACCATTGCACTCTAGCCTGGGTGACTGAGACCTTGTTTTAAAAATAAATAAATAAATAAGTAAATTGGTTTAAAGAATTAAAAAAAAAAGTTCCCCTGTTTACAAAAGAAACACATGCCTACAGACAATTCAGACAAAACTGAAAACCATAAACAAGGTTTAAATCACCATAATATCATTATACAGGGATAACTACTATTAACAGTAGTTTATTATTTTTTTTACATTCACATACAAATTCAAATATTATTAAATACTCATCTAAAATTTTTTTTATTTTGAGACAGAGTTTCACTTTTGGTGCCCAGGATGGAGTGCGATTGCGCGATCTCAGCTCACTGCAACCTCTGCCTCCCGGGATCAAGTGATTCTCCTGCCTCAGCCTCCCGAGTAGCTGGGATTACAGGAATGTACCACCATGCCCAACTAATTTTGTATTTTTAGTAGAGACATGGTTTCTTCATGTTGGTCAGGCTGGTCTTGAACTCCTGACCTCAGGTGATCTTCCCACCTCGGCGTCCCAAAGTGCTGGGATTGCAGACGTCAGCCGTTACGCTCAGCCTAAAAGATGGTTTTTAAAGCCAACATAGCAGCAATCATATAGTCTTAATTATTTAACCACCTTCTCCCTCCTCCCATGTACACACTAAGATTAGTTGTTATCAGAAGAAGTGACACATTTTGGTCAAGTGTTAACTTAATATCCGCTTTATTAAGAGTCAGTGCTGAATAAAACTTGATCACTCTATGTACCTCCTCCCCCATCTACCCTTAAAGTAAGAGAATTTTAAATGATGCAGAGGATGGGTAAAAGGTTTTTGCCTGTGGCCAGGTGCAGCAGCTCAAGCCTGTAATCCCAGCACTTTAGGGGGCCAAGGTGCACAGATCACTTGAGCCCAGGAGTTCGAGACCAGTCTGGGTAACATGGTGAAAGCCTGCCTCCACTAAAAATTCAAAAGTTAGTGAGATGTGGTGGCACACACCTGTAGTCCCAGCTACTTAGGAGGCTGAGGTGTGAGGATCATCTGAGCCTGGGAAGTGGAGGTTGCAGTGAGCCGAGATGGTACCACTGTATTCCAGCCCGGGTGAGAGAGTGAGACTGTCTCAAAAAAAAAAATGTTGTTGCCTCTAAAGATCTTGTCACATACATAGCATGACTATCTCATGGATGCAAAGATATAAAGAATTTGTCCTTCAAGTTCTTCTGAATTCTTTAAACTCTGCTGTTTACCAAGCCTTGTCGTCTTGAATCCACCTTTCTAGCTACTTCCAGATAACAATCGAAACACCTTATCTGGACTACTGTGACAATCTATTACTTTGCCTTCATTCCCCTGCTCCAATATATTTTTTTTTTTTTGAGAGAAAGAAAGAAGAAAGAAAAAAAGGAGGAGAGAGAACAGAATTCTTGCTCTATTGCCCAGGCTGGAATACAATCTAGGAATAGGTATTAAAAACCTCTTTTATGCCGATAATTGTACTTAACAACAGAGACAGGAAGGAATAAGGGAAGAAAATAACAAACAAACTGCCAACCA
>CAUYLG010071845.1:0-24567 GCA_963573385.1 Cacajao melanocephalus
GCGAGTGAATTCTTATCAGCCTGTGTCTCGAGATCTGACTCGCGCTCTCTCGCCCCCTCCCCCTCCCTCTCCCCCTCCCCCTCCCTCTCTCCCTCTCCCTCCCTCTCTCCCTCTCCCTCACTCTCTCCCTCTCCCTCTTCCTCCCTCTCTCCCTCTCTTCCTCTCCCTCTCCCTCTCCCTCCCTCTCTCCCTTGCCTCTAAGTTCCTCTGATCGTTCCACAGTTCTAGTCTCTATGGCTTCCATCTTTCTGCTAGCACTTATCAGACCATGCTGTAAGTCCTCTGTGACTTGTTGGTATCTCTACACACACACACATGCACATGCACACAAGCACACACTAGATTCTAAATCCCATGGGGAGAGCAGGGACCACATCTTTCCTGCCCACCGCTCCTTCCTGAGAGGCACGCACGGAGCCAATAGCGGTTGCCCGATGCATGCGTGCTGATGCATCAGTGACGGGGTGGGGGGCTGCTCCTAAGGTTCCCGCTCTTTCTTCAACACCTCGCTGCCTTCACATGATAACTGGCCGAACTGAGGGCTTGACTCTTTCCTTCTAAATGTACAGCTCTGTGACTACGTTAAAAGGAGAGCAGGCTTGGATAGTTGGGGCTGACTTTGGGGCAGGTGATGGGGTAATGGAGTCGCCACCTGCTCTCTCACTGTGGGAAGAGTGAACCATTATTTCACCTCTTGCGCTCTGCAAGAGAAGCAGAGCCCTCAGCCCAATGGGCATGGTTTGGCCTGCCCTATCCTCCTTCTGTGGGGCTGAGACCTGCGACATCAGCTGCCATGGGAGAATCTCCAGAAGGAGATTCTGCATTCCAAGACTCTTCCATTCAGCGTTCTTTTCTGCCAGGTTAACCCACTGACTCAGCACTGGCCTTGTCCCCACCAACCTGTGATGCTGCAGGGTTCTCAGCCTGGGCAGGCATAAGAATCACCAGCCTGGGGAACCCCTGAGAATGCAGACTTTGAGGCCTGGCCCCTACTCTTTAGATTCAGAAGCCTCAAGTGGGACCCAGGAATCTGTGTGTGTTCCAAACCCTCCCTGGGACTCTCATGAAGGAGGTCCATGCAGCATACTGTGAAAAACACTGGCCAGAGTGGCTGGGATGCTACAGTTCAATGTCATGACTTATCTATCATTTCCTTAAACTCAAAAGCATCTTTCCACATGTGAAGAGCCATGTTAATAAAAATTAGTGTCAGTAATATATCAGACATGGTTATTATTCATCTCACTTATTACCAACAACAATCCAACAAGGTGACCATTGCCTCCATCTCTTAGGTTCCTTAGCCAGGATTACACGGCATGGAAACACCAGACCTTGGATTTCAGCCCAGGTGTCACGTGCCAAGGGCCTGGTCCCTCAATGGGCTCATGGCTTCCTGTGAGTCTAGAATAAGGATGAAGCCAGAACGGATGACCAGAAATGAGACTCGTGGATTCTTCTAGGCTCAGACAAACACTAAATGGGGAAGCAGATGAGGGAGCGTAGACATAAACCACGCTGGCAGTGGGCAGGTGCCAGCTCCATGTCTCAGTTCCCTTGTCTGTGAAATAGAAATTGAATCCCAACTCCCCAGAGTTGTTTGAGGGTTGCACCCTGATATGGTTTAACTGGGTCCCCCACCCAAATCTCACCCAGGTCATGAATTCCCACATGTTGTGGGAGGGCCCCGTTGGGAGGTAATTAAATCATGGGGGTGCACCTTTCCAGTGCTGTTCTCATGATAGTGAATAAGTCTCACGAGATTGGATGGTTTTAAAAATGGGAGTTTCCCTGCACACGCTCTCTCTTTGCCTGCCACTATCCACGTAAGATGTGACTTGCTCCTCCTTGCCTTCTGCCATGATTGTGAGGCCTCCCCAGCCATGTGGAACTGTAAGCCCAATTAAACCTCTGTCTTTTATAAGTTGCCTCGTCTCAGGTATGTCTTTTTCAGCAGCATGAAAACGGACTAATACACATCATGTGTAAGGAACCTGGATAGAGTAAGTGCTCAGCAGACAGCAGTCATTGTGATGGGAGCTGATGTGGCTGCTATTCCCAACTTCTGCAGGAGTTGAAATGTGTTAGCTAAACAAGGTGGCTTTCTTGAGGCACATGGTGGATTCCTTTAAGCTTCTAAACTAGTTAATTGGCTATTTAAAACATTTTCAAATTTAACTGGTAAAACAATTGATCTCTAGCTAATTATCAGCTCCTGTCTTTTGTTTTTAACCTGGCAATTTTTGCAAAACACCCTCCTTTCTCCTGCTTTACTCTATGATGTGCCACAATTGATCCAGGTTTCTTTATCCCCCATTTCACATTTTTGTAAACATGATTATTTAACTGTGTGAAGTGTTATGGGATATGTTTGAAATGAAAGTCACTTTTTAAATAGAAATGAAGTTGGCATATATTGCATTTAAATCTCTAGTGGGGGGCTGAGGGAGAAGTACACTCAGATATACTTGGGTCTGGGCTTAGAAAAATCTTCTCTCCTCTTGCCTGGCTGGCCAAGATAATATTACTATCAGAAATCTCCCTGGGAAGGAAAAAGTCCTTTGATGCTTATGATGCAAATTGAAAATGCGGAGAGAAATGAGAGCTGAGCTCCTGGGCTTCCCCTCTCTGCTACTCCCCAGAACTGTGAAAAAGACAAACATGGACTTTTTCAAGTTCTATTTCCACATCTGAAAAGATGAGAAGAATGTTATGTTGGTGGTAGAAAGAGTGACAGGGATGGGCAGTCCCTGATGTACAGATGGATGTGGGGGGCGGTGAGGAAGCTGACGGATTTGGAAAATGAAGCAAGAGTGAAGATCCTTCTACCAAAGAAACCAACACAGGCATGGAATTGTAACTGACCGCCAACCTGTTGGATACAACCCTTGGCAAGAGAGGGCAGACCGGGCAGCTGGACATGGTTTCAAAACCCTAGTTACAGGGGTGAAGGGTTTTGCTCACTTCTGTCCACTGGAACACCAAGGCAGCTGCCAGACCACACGGTGCCCATGAGGAAATGAGAAAATAGGCATATGCCCCACACTCGAGGGCAGGGCTGCCTGCTGCCCCATACTCCAAGGCTGAAATAGGGGCAACCAGCTGGGCTGATGTCCCCTTCTGAGCTGTGGATGTGGACCTAGATCTGCCATGTGTGCCATGCAGGGCATGTGCCCCAGGCCCCCTTCAAGGAAGGACTGTCCAGCTGTGGGAACATCCTTCACAAGGTCACCCCTTCCCAGGGCTGCTGGGCACAGACTGGGGGAGACTGGGCCTGAAGGCTGGACTGGGAGAGCAGGATCAGCTGCCGACAGCGCCTCTTGCCAGCTGGCCTCAGCCCCCACCCCCTCTCCCTCACTACTCCTGCTTCTCTCGTCCACTTCCTTTGACAGCTGTTGTTCCCTAATAATATGTCAGACCCCAAATTCCACTTCAGCAGCTGCTTTTGAAGAGCCCAATGACGACTCTACATTCTCCCTCTCAGTACAACTCAGAGGGACAGACATCAATACAGAGATCAAAGGACTAAATTAAATATCATGGCTGAAATCCCTGCTAAGAGAAAGAATCGTCCCGACCCATGAGAGGATGTCAGGGGAGAGTGGGCCAGGGCAGCCAGTCAGGAAGGGGCGTTCTCCCAGAATGCGCTCCTAAGATCTGGGGGGATGGTGCGGTTGCCTAAGTGAGGAGAAGGCACAGGTGCAGGCTCTGGGGGAGGCTTTGGGGAGGAGAGGGAAGGTGGCATGAGGGCAGGGGGCAGAGAAAGGGATGTCATGGAGCCAGGGAGTCAGCAGGGTGGACTACTGTGCAGAGACACCTGGGCAAGAGCACAGAGTTTGATCTTTATCCTAAGATTGATGTGTTTTAAACCTGGGGTGATCGGATCAGATTTGCGTTGTAAAAAGGTCACTCGGCCCTCTGGGAGGCAGCACAGGGGCTGTGTGGTGCTGGGAGGGAGGTTTTGGACTATTTGGGCCGCAAGGAGCCGCAGTCCTTCCTGGAGAGGAAAGAGCCATCTGAGGAGAGTGTGCAGCAGAGGGAGGGTTGCACCCAGGGGCTGTTCTGGTCCCCATTACCTCAGTTGGGGGCAGCCTTGCAGCCCCCAGGTGAGTGTCTCACAGAAGAGCACAGCTCTCAGGCTCCTGCCCAAAGGGACTCCATGAGGAAATATTCACCAGAGTTTGGGAGTGCCGGGGGCAAAACAGTGTGCTGTCATTGATCTTTCCAAACCTGGGGGACTTCCGAGGCCCAGAGGCAGCAGCAGAGTAGGGATGAGCGGAGGCTAATGCAGATGCCGTCACTGTAGCCCTGGGTGCCGGCATCCCCCACTCAGTAGATTATTAGAAGGATTCATCAGGCAGATGGGAGCTGGGGGAGCAGAAAAGGGGAGGACAGAGGCAGGTCACATTTGGAGCTCTGGGTTCCAGAGTCTGAGGTCAAAGCAGATGAGGCTATGCCTGGAAAAATACAGAAGTAACTGGCAGGGGAAACTGAAAACCACAGCGTGCATTGTGGGGCCTGTTGACCAGGGTACATGGGGAAAAAACAGGTGGCTTACCCCAGCTGCACCTCCAGGCCAGCCCGTTTGTAAGCTCATGGCAATGGACTATTATGGCTCCCATTTTCCAGGAGGGGAAACGATGGTGAGGAAGGTAAAAACTTCATGCCTCAGGCCTCATGGTGACAGAGGTGTGGTCCCCTCAGGCCAGCCTCAGGCCTCATGGTGACAGAGGTGTGGTCCCCTCAGGCCAGCCTCCTCCCAGGGCAGCAGGAAGAAGAGGAAGGATGCTAGAGGGTCTGGACAGGAGCTGGCAGAAGCCAAACAGCACAAATGTCCCCAGCTTTCTCCAGACCCTACCCCTCCCCGCCAGGCCACAATTACAGCAGCTTACACAGCACTCCCAGGACAGAGCCAGGCATTTAATCAGTTTCATAACTGTGGTTCTGGGAGTTTCATAAGCACCTACTGTGTGCCAAGGATGCTTCTGGGCTCGAAGATACAGAGGGGAATAAAACATAAAACACGGTCCCTAGTCTCATGAAACCTGATCGCGGGGGAGATAGAAGATAAGCAACTACACAAACACACAGATGAGTAAGAACGGTCAGATACTACAACTGCATAAGGGAACAAAGCAAGTCCATACAGGAGGGCTGAGGAGGGACACATTAGCTCCAGGGCCAGGCATCTCCCTTAGGAGCCAGAGGATGCAGCCCCACAAGTTCCTGGCAGATGGGGAGGGGACAGAGGGCTAGGATCGAGCATACTGACCCCACTCCAATTGCTGGGCCATTGTTAATGTGATTGCTCATATTAGCACCTACAGTCTTAGATAATGCAGAGTCCAGTGCTATTATTTCTAATTCCTTATGCTTATTTTTCTGGCAAAACCAGGAAAGCTCTTTGACATCTACGCAATGGGGAGCAAGCACTTCAGGCCCCAGTGGCACCTTCTTCCTCCTGAGACTAGGTCTCCTGAGGGGTCATCACGCTTCCCTCTACGGTTGTTGTGAAGACGCGATTCGATCACGGATATAACACACACTGCCATGAGTGGAACAGTCATTGACATTGTCTACCAGTGGCTTTAACTAGTAGCATCGATACTACTATTAGTCATGGAAACCAGCCTTTATTAAGCACTTACTGTGTGCTAGGCACTGTTCTGAGTGCTTTCCAGAGAGTAATGCATTTCACCCTCCCCACCCTGGAAGGGAGGTGTAATAATTATCTTCATCTCATAGACAAGGAAACTGAGACACACAGAAGTGAGGTCACTTTCCCGGAGTCACATAGCTGCCAGACGACAGAGCCAAGCCAGCTTGACCCAGCACGTGCTGCAGAAGCTGCTGCTGGATTTCTGTCTGCACAAAAGCCGCATAGGAAGGGCTGGGCAGATAGGATTCATCTTACTTCATGCCTCAGTGGCTGAATCTATAAAATGAAGCTGAATGACTTGGCCAAAAGTCACCCTGGCTCAGAGGTGGCAGAAATAGGATGGAAATCCAGGCCTCAATTCCTCCTGTAGTGTCCAACCTGCTACCACACATGGCTTCTCTCATACATTGTGCACTGCGGGTAGTTGGCCAGTATCTGGGAGACATTTCTGATGTTTTCCCAAGGCATTTCCATTTTTACCACATTTTTTTCTATACGTAGGAACAAAACTAGACACAACTTTGCTGAACATCTGAGCTAGCCCTACTTTTACCTGCAGCTGAGAAAGGCAGCTTCTTCCCCCACCAAGGCTAAAGGGCAAGAGATGATACAACCAGCAAGGAGACTGAAAATCATGAAATTAGTCAATGTGGAACACACCTCCCTCCCTGGCAACTGGGGCCAAGTATTTATGCTGAAATGATACGAAGGCAGACTCTTTCTCCTTAGATTTTAGCACTTGCTTCCAAAACAGCAGAGGGCCCAGCAGGGGAACCAGTGGAGGATGGATGACGTCTGGCATTGATTGGTACCCAGCCTGAATAATACATCAAGGGTCTGCGACTTCATCACAAAAGCCTGGTGTGCTGGCCTCCTGCAAACCAGACTCCCCAGGGACTGGGCCTCACCAGGTGTCTGCAACTAGAAATACAGTGGGAGCAATGCTTCTGAACAGATTCTGAAAGGCAGGCTCCCGGGCTGAGAGACACAGTAAAGGGACGTGCTCAAGGTTCCTTTCCCTCCATGCCTCATAGTGGGCCCTGCCCTGGGGATAAGCCTCCTACAGCCCCTGGTGAGCTCCGTCCACTGCCAAAGATGACTCAAATGGCAAGATAAGGCTGCCTCCTAAGCCTCACACCTGTTGTCTGTAAGAGAGCTATGGCTGTGCAGGAAGGAGGGATGGGGTGGTGGAGTCCCAGATGTCAGTCCTGCACTATAGACCGAGCACAGGAAGATGTAAGAGCAAGCTTTCCTCCTTCCCCTCCTTTCTTTCTCCCTTGAGCATTTGCTACAGTTTCACCTATGTTCCAGGTGCTGTGCTAGGAAGCAAAGATACAGCACCAGACAAGGTAACCACAGCCACTGCCCTGCTACCAAAGAAGGATGCTTTGGAAGGCCTTTCATTGGATATCTGTCCTCACCTACTCTTTGCCACTCACAAGCTTGGTTAAGGATCAAACTCTTTTTGCAGAAGAGGAAAAGGAAACTCTAAGAGGGGCGATGCTGTGTCCCTAGACCTGTGACCTCAGGGCAAGTGGTAGAGTTTGGACTGAGTTTTCCTAAGCTACATCCAGGGCACCCCGTGCTTCCTGGCCTCATGTTTAGTCCATGTGAAAGGGTCAGATCGCCCCACTAGCAGATGAACTCCTTGCTCATCCCTGTGTTCCAAGCAGAAACTTACACAAAACCAGACAACCTGGAATGAAGACAAGAAACCCTTGACCTACTGGGTCCTGAAGCTATTTCTGGCTGCTGTCCATGGTACTAGTGAGACGAAGGAAGCCAGCCAATGTCAGGTGGTTAGAGCCCTTTTTGGGAAGCAAAAAGATTCTCATTATCCAATTCATGGTTTTCACAGCCTCCTTGGTTTTTCACTGGGTTTTTCCAGCAAGTCTCACCTGTCTCCTCTCTCACCTCCCAACGAGCTTTTCTGTTAGCTAGTGGATGCCTTTTTTTTTTTTTTGTCTCCTGTTTTTTTCCCAAGTTATTCTTAACCTTGGAAGCAGAGAAAACTCACAACCAGCTGTACCTGGTGTTGCACATTAAATTATCTTTGTTTTGATTCAATGTGTTTAACTCCTTTGTCTCTTCTCTTAGATTACAGAGACCCCAGTTGTAATACATATTTCTTACATCATGTTTCCCAAATGTCAGTCACTCCCATACCTCCTACATGACTTTTGCCATACTCTTATACCACCTATTATTCTACACCAAATATATTTTCTAAAATCAACCCTTTTAAAAGTTTTCATAGATCTTATTTTTTAGAGCAGTTTTAGATTTACAGAAAAACTGAACAGAAAGTGCAGAGAGTTCTCATATAACTCCCCCTCCCTGCACACATTTTCCCTATTATTAACATCTTGCATTGATTTGGTACATGTGGTACACTTGATGAACCAGGACTAATACATTATCATTAACTGATGCCTACAGTTTTCTTGAAGGTTCACTCTGCGTGGTAGCATTCTATGGGTTGACAAATGCATGTCATGTATCCATCATTACAGTATCTTACAGAATAATTTCACCACCCTAAAAATGCTCTGTGCTCACTCATTCATTCTTACTCCCTACCCTTGAACCCTTGGCAACCACTGATCTTTTTACTGTCTCTATAATTTTTCCTTCCCAGAATGTCGTACAGTCAGAATCACATAATATGTAGCCTTTTCAGACTGGCCTCCTCCACTCACTTTTTTTAAACTTACATACATCTATTTAAAATGGAAGCCTGATATCATCATCAAAAATGGATATTCAGATTCATTTACCCTGAATAAAAGGAAACTGTAGAAGTAGCAGCAGCAATGGAAACTTCTCTATTCCATGAAACTCATGACAAAAGTTGGCAAAAATGCCAGAATCAACTTTTTCAGAGTTCTGGAAAATAACCAAAGACTTGAAGCAACCTAGAGTGCATGCATTCAGGAAGAAAGATTGAATCTCAGTAAGAACAGGGAGCTTCATGGCATTTTAACTTGCTGTATTTCCATCCCCTCCTCTTCTGCTCTGTTAGCCTTGAAATCAGGTTCAAATCAACCCTGCAATCAGGGTAAAAACTGGTAGCCTGGCAGCTATTGTAGAGGACAAAACAAGACCACAGCCCTTCAAACCTCATTCCCAGAGAATTGTCATGACTTCGCTTATCTGGTGGGTCCCTGGAGAGCTCTACTTACAAGGTTGTCTTGCCTTCTGACCAAGATCAGTGGTTGCCAGAAGTTCAGAGGTAGGGAGTAGGAATGAATGAAGAGGCACAGAGCATTTTAGGGTGGTGAAACTATTCTGTAAGATACTGTAATGATGAGTAACTGACATGTATTTGCCAACCCATAGAACTGTACAACACAAAGTGAACCTTTAGGAAAACCATAGGTCTTACTTGAATTTTGCCCACTTTAAAAAGTCTGAGCATTTGCTGAAAACAATTAAAAGTAACTGCTTATCTTTCTGCCTGCCTAAGATGGTGAGCAACAGTTGGGAAAAAGTGTGGGCTAACCAAAAAACTTAAAAAGAAAAAGCTGGCAAATAAGATATCTGTAGGGGCTTTGCAAAGTTCTAACATATTTCTGAGAATCTAGAAAGCCTCGTGCATGTGTAGGGCTGTGAGCATACTCAAGAGAGATTTGAGAAGGCCTGTACTCTCACTTCTATTTGACCTTGAGGGTCTACACAAGTAGGAAGTGAAAGTTAGGGCAGAGTTGCCAATTTCCTGACCAAGTATTGAAGGTATACCCAGCATGCACACAGAGTATTGTGGCAAAAACTGAGAGACTTATTAGTCTAGGCACTTGAGGAAATGTCTGTCCACTCTTGAGCTCTCCATTAAGCTAACTGAGCAGACACTTCAGTGGCCACACATGAAAAATAATGTAACACACCATATTATAGAATTAAGGTGGGGGAGGGGAATCACCTGATCAGTAGACACAGAAAACACATGTGATAAAATCAATACCTTGTCGAGACAAAAATACTCAGCACACTAGAAATAGTAGGAAACGTCCTTAACTGGATAAAGGCACCTATGAAAAAGTCCAAGCTAATATGATACTTAACAGTGAAAGACTGGGTGCTTTCCGCCTAAGATCAGGAACAAGACAAGGATGTCTACTTTTGCCATTGCAATTGTACTGGAGGTTCTAGCAAGCAATTAGACAAAAAATTGAAATAAAAGGCATCTATAAGGAAAGAATTAACCTCTATTTGAAGATGACATGATCTTGCATATATGAAATCCTAAGAAATTCACCAATAAACTATTAGAGCTCATAAACAAATTCAGAAAGATTATAAGATACAAGATCAACATACAAAAATCAATTGTACTCTCACACATTAGCAATGAACAATCCAAAAAAATGAAGCCAAGAAAATAATTCCACTTACAATACCATCAGAAAAATAAAATACTTAGAAATAAATCTAATGAAAAAGTTCAAGATACATACACCAAAAACTATAAAACAATATTCAAAGAAAATTTTTAAAACCTAAGTAGTTGCCATGTTCATGGATTAGAAGACTTAATATTGTTAAAATGGTGACACCCCCCCCAAATCGATATGCAGATTCAATATAATCCCTAACTTTGGATTAGGCAACAGTTTATTAGATATAATAGCTAAAGCATAAGCCACTGAAAAAATAGATAAATTGTATTTCATCAAAATTAAAACATTTTGTGCTTCAATGGACATAATCAAGAAAGTGAAAAGACAACCCACAGAATGGGAGAAAATATCTGTGAATCATGTATTGGATTAGAGTCTTGTATCCAGAATCTACAAAGAACTCTTTACAAATTAACAATAAAGCCACCCAATCAAAACTTGAGTGAAGGATTCGAATAGACATATCTCCAAGGAAAATACACCAATAGCCAAAAAACATATAAAAACACACTCAACACTCTTTGTCATTAGGGAGAAGTAAATCAAAATCACGATGAGACATTACTTCACACCACACACTTTCAAACTTACTGGAATGGCTATAATTAAAAAGTTGAACAGTAACAAGTGTTGGTGAGAATGTGGAGAAACTGAAACCCACATACATTGCTAGTGGAATGTAATATGATGCAGTCACTTTGGAAAACAGTTTGACAGTGTCTCAAAATGTTAAATATAGAGTTATCATATGACACAGCAATTCCACTCCTAAGGTCTCTAAGAGACCTTAAAATATATGCTCAACCAAAAACTTGTACATGAGTGTTCACTCACAATAGCCAAGAGGTCAAAAGAACCCAAATGAATGAATTTTTTTAAAAACATGATATAGCCATGCAATTGTACATTATTCAACCATGTAAAGAAATGGAGCACCGATGCATGCCACAACATGGATGAACCTTAAAAGCACGCCCAGTGAAAGAAGCCAAACACAAAAGGCCACATATTATATGATTTATTTATATGAAATGTTCATAATAGTTATATCCATTGAGACAGGAAGTAGAAAAGTCTTGACCTGGAGCTGGGGGAAGGAGAAAATAGAGAATGCTAATGGTGCAGAGTTTCTTTTTGGGGTGATAAAGTTTTGGAATTGGGGTGATGGTTGCACAACCATGCAAATAAACTAAAAACCACTGAATTGTATATACACTTTCAAAAGGTGAATTTTATGTATGTAAATTAAATCTGAGTGTTTTTTAAAAGGCAGCCATAAAAGTAAATACCTTGACAAGGAAATACTTGCTATGCTTCAAAATATAAAATTTAAAATGACACAATTTTTAAAAAGAAAGGAGTCTAATCACTTGGTAAAAATATATTTCTGAAAATAAGCTTATTGATGAGAAAAAAACACTATGATAAATCACTCATAAAAGTTTCAATGTGGTTTTAAGATGAAGTTTTATGCCAATTCTGTGATTTAGTGCTTCTGTTAACCAACACTATGAATTTCAGCTCATCCATGTACAAGGTCAGGAAGGACAAAATATATGTAGCCATGACACTAACTAAGATAGAGATTGTCCAACATAACAGCGGCTTAAAAAAGAAGTGACTTTCTCTCCCCGGTAACCATCCGTGACTGATAAGGCAGTTCTATGGTGCTGGGCCCCAAGGCTCCTTCTGTCTTATTTTTCCACCCCCACTAGAGTGTAGCCCTTTCTACATGGACCCAAACAACTAGCTACCAGGTCCCCTTTCCTGGGGAGGGAAGAAGAGTAGTTCAGGGCAGGTTCCATCGCTTTAAGGACTTAACCAGAAACTTGTCTACATTGCTTCTCCTCATGCCCATTGGCTAATACATGATCACATGACCACACGGCCACTCCCAGCTACAAGGTTGCCTGCAAATGTAGTCTTAGCCCAGACGGCTCTGTAACCAGCTAATATTCTGGTGATGAGAAAACAGAAAATCTGTGGAGGTGGTGGGGGTGAGGAACAAGTGACTGTCACTGATTCCAGCAGCTCCGAGTGGTTGGATCATAAGGTTTAATTACGATGTAGTTGGTTAAACAGACTGACTCAGGGCAAACCCCACCTAGGTCAAGGAATTGGAAAGAGTAATTGGTCTGTAGCTGGACCATTCATAGGAAGACTATTATGAGTGAACTCAGTCTCCTCTAAAAATGTGTTTTAAATAGCCAGTTTGGTCTTGAAGTTAGAATGATAATCATAGAAACAACATAATTAATAATGTGTTTTTATTTATGTGTCAGCTCTCCTCAGCTCCCTAAAGGGTAAATACTATTATTATTCCCATGTATCATAGGAGGAAACTGAGGCTCTGAGGTTAAGAGGCTTGTTTAAGGTCACTCTACCTCGTAAGTGGCAAAGTCACACTCAAACCCAGCAGCGCCCAGCAGCACCCAGCTGTACAGCCTCACACAGAACCCCTGCCAGTGGTCAGCCCAGTGATTCCAATAATGGACATTAACACCAAGGTGGAGAACAGGCTCCTCCCAGAGCTGCCCTGGATCAGTTCACATGGCCAGGCATCCTACCCAAGGGTGATTGCGACAGAGCCTGGGGCTACTTCCAAGACCTGTTTATAAAGATCTGATCTTCCAGTGGAGCCAAGTGGATGCTTCTGCAGCTTTCTAATTGTTAGGGACCAAGGAGAATGCAGTCCAAAGTGCGCTGTCTGAGACTGCCCAGTCTCCTGACATTTGGTAGCTTGCGACGTCACTGCCCACGGTGCACGTCCTGAGGCAGCCCCTTTAGATCCTACACAAGTCATGGCTCTTCAGGCCTAACACATGACCAAATGACCTGCTTGTCAAGGATGGAGCCCTTGGGCAAAACCAGTGGTTCTCATGAAAGAAACGTTCCCAAGTCAGTGAGAGACGGGTTCGTGAGGCTGGTTTGGGACCCAGAGCACTGTGTGTGTCCCGTGGAAGACAGGGTAAAAGGTACTCACTGGTGGACAGGCAAGCATCCTCAGCCCTGCAGTCCAGGAGGTTAAGGAGCCCCAGCACCACTCAGGCCCTCCTGGGCTTCCTAAGGGCAGTTAGCACTTAGTTTATTTATTTTTTAATGATCAGTTTCTCTGCTAGAAACTAAGCCCAAAGATGGAATCAGAGACACCCACAAGGATGTCAATGGGAAGAAAGGAGAGGAATAGAGAGGGAGGGAGGGAGGCAGAGAGGAGAAAAACCTAAATGCCCAACTCTGGGGAGGCAGGGGTAACTGACAAGATGTAAGGGTCCCTGGCTCTAATAGCCACAAACTCCACCCAGAGGCTATTTTGGGATGAACAGCTGAAGGTCCTTGCTAGGAAGGCATAAGCTTACTAATCGAGTTCAAAGTGCACGCCTGCCCTGGGCCAAGCCTGTGCTGGACTCTGGAGGATACAGACATGATAATGACAGCAGCAGCAGCAGTAATAATAATAATTATAACAGCCAGCATTTATTGAGCACATACTATATGCCAGGTAATAGTCTAAGCACTTTACACCTATCAAAGTCTTCACACAACCCTACCAGACAGGGATGTATATTATCCTCATTTTACAGAGAGAAGAACTGAGGAACAGAGCACAGATCGCCAAAGCCTGAGAAGCGGCTGACCCAGGATTCAAACAGGGCTCCAGAGCCCCCACTCTCCCCACGAGGAGATCCTGTCTCAGCAGTTCCAATTTCAGAAGCATACACCCCAGTTGGGGCAACCAGAAGCAGGTAAATCCCCTTCCACAGCACCACAGCCTCCGGGAAGGACACGAGGCAGAGGGAGCAGTGCCTCACTGCACCAAAATGCAGGCAAGGAGGAGGCTGAGGATAGCAGGGCCCCCAGGGCAGTCTGGGAGGAGTGGCGGAGCCACAGAGAACAAACCACTCTGGGAGTCTGAGCTGGCCCAGAAGGAGGCAACGTGGGCCAGACAGGAGGGGCCGAGGAGCTGGGCTTTCTCCAGAGGAGACTTCAGAGGATCTGATCAAAGCTCTCTCTCAAAGTCTCTTCTCTGGGTCAGGGCAACTCGCCCAGGCTCAGCCCAGCTCCTGGGCCTCCTTCCAGGGGCAATGAACTTCCCCAGGCTCCCCCACCTTTTCCTTAAACAAGCCCAAAGCCCTCCAGGCTGAGGACTCCTAATCCCAGCCTAATCTCTGCTCCTGCCAGGGAGTCCTGTTTGCTGTCCTCCTGGCTGGGTCAGGGCCCAGGAACAATGGTGAGAAAAAGGGAACAGGGAGAGGTGGGTCTGCAGCCTGGGGGCTGAGGAAGGAGGGAACATGGTCTGAGACTGCACCAAGAGAAGCAGGGCAGCCAGCAGGACTGAGAGCAGCTGGGCTGGGCTGACCCCCGGGCAAATAAGGCCCAGCGTGAACTCAAGCTGCCTGCTCCAATGCCAGGCTCTTCCTGGTGGAACTTTCCATTTGCCATGTTGGCTTAACCTAGGGAACACAGCACATCTAAACAGATCTAAGGCTCTTCTCCTTAGACCCACATGTTAGCGCCTGGCTGCAACCACACCCACTGCAGACAGCAATGGTCATAATGATGACAGTGATGGCAACGATTTATGAAGCACTTATTCTGTGCCGGTCACTGTGGTTTTGCACAGTACCTCATTAAATCATCAACAGGAACAATCACAAATGACAATCCCAAGAGCTCATGCTGGGGGCGCTCCCAACAGGCCAGGATGGCTCCCCATGGATTAGCTCACCTACCCGCACAGCAATTTGCTGAGGCAGGGACTTTTGCATTCTTCCTTTTTATTATTTTTTTATTTTTGAGATACAGGCTCGCTCTGTCGCCCAGGCTGAAGTGCAGTGGCTCAATCTCAGCTCACTGCAACCTCCCCTTCTCAGGTTCAACAGATTCCCTGTCTCAGCCTCCTGAGTAGCTGGGATTACTGGCACCCGCCACCATGCCAGGCTAATTTTTGGGGTTTTTTTTTTTTTTTTTGGTAGAGACAGGGTTTCACCATGCTGGCCAGGCTGGTCTCAAACTCCTGACCTCAGATAATCTACCCGCCTTGGCCTCCCAATGCTGGGATTACAGGCGTGAGCTACCAGGCCCAGCCCTGTATTCTTCCTTTTACACTCTGGGAAACTGAGGAACTTACCCTATGGCACACTGCTGAACAGAGTACTGCATACAAAGCCACTGACTTTGATGACCAAGTTCATGTACTTAACCTTGGCCATGGATGCAGATCTCCCAAGACTCGTAACAGCGTCCACAGGGGGGGTCTAGGTTGCCTTTGTAATCAGCGGCACTTTCCTTCTATTTTATGCTGTAGTTTCACAACAGTGGGGCCCCAGACTGGAAAATTGGATTCATCATGCGCATGATCTAGAAAAGAACTTGTAGAATCACAGACTAGAATTCGTCAACCAAAAAGTGTTCACAGCCACCCTTCTGGGACAGTAACAGCTGTCTCAGGACCTTCTTGCAATGAATCCTCAGTGTGATCCTAGGAGTTAGATGCCATTACTGTGCCCTTTTTGCCAATGAGGAAACTCAGCACAGGGGCTAAAGCAACTTGCCAGTAAGTAGCAAGACAGACACTCGGACCCAGAGCCTCGAGGCGATGCAGGGCTTGGGCTCTTACCTGATGCTTAAGAGCCGAAAGTAAACTACAAGGCAACGGGCTTCCTCTGAGATAGGGATTTTCACCCTGCCCCCTCTTACCACTCACCCTAGACTCAACAGGGGTCTACCATCACCAAAGAGAACGATCGTGTTTCTGGGTATGCTTTCCAAAAGGCCTGAGCTGTCTGATGGTCCGGGCCTGGACCTGGTGATTCACAGCATCTTTAGCACCAGCACCAGGTCTGGCTATCGGAGACTGGAAACCAACCCAAATGCCTGCTAGGCCAACAGAGACTCAAGCCGACACTTGCTGTGTGCATCTTAATCTGCACACAAGCAGTCAGTCTCCTTTCTCTATTCTTTTCCATCCAAAGTTCTTAATCCAAAAAGATGAAGAGGTGGTGGTTCTCTTTTATTTCTTTTCTTTTCTTTGTTTGTTTGTTCGTTTGTTTGTTTAACACAGAGTTTTGCTCTTGTCACCCAGGCTGGAGTGCAAGGGTACAATCTTGACTCACTGCAACCTCTGCCTCTCAGGTTCAAGTGATCCAAGTAGCTGGGATTACAGGCATGCACCACCATGCCTGGCTAATTTTATATTTTTAGTAGAGATGGTGTTTCGCCATGTCGACCAGACTGGTCTCAAACTCCTGACCTCAGGTGATCCACCCGCCTCAGCCTCCCAAAGTTCTAGGATTACAGGCATGAGCCACTGTGCCCTGCTGAGGTGATGGCTCTTCCAAAAAAACAGGTGGTCTGTCTCATTGTCAGCTTTGACACTACATGGCCAGCAGAGCTGAGAAGCTGTGACAGAGACCATTTAGTTCACAAAGGCTGAAACATTTACTACCTGGCCCTTTACAGAAAAGTTTTGCCAATCCTGCCATAGATTGTAAGACAGGCTGTTATTTTAAGCATCCCTGGAAAAGAGAACAGTTCCACCCATTGAACCACGACATACCAGCAATGTAAAACAAATCCAAATTTCAGAAATGATAAAATGTGAAGAAAAAGAAAAGTGCATCAAAGGATCGATAAATACACTGTCATTTATTTTATTACGGGTGTTAATTAGGTACTGATTCCCATGTCTCTCCTTTCCCCCAACTACACATACATACCTAAAAACCTTTTCAATCTTAATGAACACAGAAGGCAGCCCAGTGTCATGGCTAAGAGTTCAAATCCCTGCTCCATAGCCATACCAGCTAAGTAACCTTAGGCAGGTTAATTTACCTCTCAGATCCTCAATTTCCTCACCTGAAGAACAGAAATAATAAGAGTGCCTACCTCATGCAGGTAAAGCAATTCGCATGGTGGATTCACAAATAGTATCCACCCAATAAAATAGTAGAAATCAGTAACAGTAGCAGTTTGAAATATCACTTATCTTGAGAAGCTAATTTCTATTGATCCCCTAAAGATCCAAAAGTCCCCATTGGTATCCCCGAAACAGCATGTGTGACCTGTGGACCTACCTGCTGCTCTGCTTCTGAGCCAGAGAAAACACTCTGTATTAGTCTGTTCTCGTGCTGCTAATAAAGACATACCCGATACTGAACGATTTATAAAGGAAAGAGGTTTAATGAACTCACAGTTCTGTGTGGCCGGGGAGGCCTCCCAATCACGGCGGAAGATGAAGGAAGAGCAAAGGGATGTCTTACATGGTAGCAGGCAAGAGAGCTTGTGCAGGGGACTCCCATTTATGTAACCATCAAATCTTATGAGACTTATTCACTACCACAAGAACAGTATGAGGGGAAACTGCCCGCATGATTCAGCTGTCTCCACCTGCCCCCTACCTTGATACATAGGGATTATTACAATTCAAGGTGAGATCTGGGTGGGGACACAGCCAAAACATATCACACTCCAAGATCCCCCTGTCCCAGGAAGCCATTACTGCTGTTCTGGCTCCTCTGTCATCCTCCAACCCACCTTGGGTCTGGGCCAGCTGGTTTTAGTCATGCACAGCAGGCTGCCAGGATGGTGATTCTGGGAGAAAGCTGGTTTCCTGAATCACAGGGGACTTTTTGTCTTTCTGATTTAGATTCCTGTCTCTTTGGCTCCCTTCACTAGAAGCAGGGTGGGTGAAGTGTGAGTTTGGTGACACTGTGAAGGTGGCCTCATTCCTCCTGGGATGACCCTAATGGTGGAGGACATAGAAAAGCAGGAAAGGCCACATCACAGGGTCCCAGGGCAGGCAAACAGAAGGCCCTTCTCTGCAGCCCAATGTCACTCAGCCAACGCCTCTGAGGAGCTTCTGTGAAACGCCTCCTGGAAACCACCAAGGACCTCCAGGCAGGGCAGCACAGTGGGCTCATCCTTCAGCGTGCACCCCCTGCTCCAAATACACAGCCTCAATTAAATGGCAAATGGAAAAGCAAGCTTCCAGGTCCAGCCCTCATGGTGTAAGATAGTAGACTTACTCTCCCAGTATAAACAATGAAAAAACTAAATATTTACATGAAACAACTGCTGCCAACACACAGCTCAGAGCTGTGGTCCTTGAGAGAAGGTTTCATATAGGCAAACCTCACATTCACCCAGGCTCTCCCATGGGAGTATCTTGGCAAACTCTGGCATTAGAAAGTGTAGCCCAAACAGAACAGTGCTCTCACTGGGCAGAGGAAACAGAAGTTGACATTTGGGGCCCTGAGACAGCTTGTGTTTGCAGGGAAGAGAACGTCAGAGGACGTAGTTGCACAAAGGAGCTCCAGAAAGCTACACAAGGGACCCCTTCAGTCTCTGGCTGAATACTAAGCTGCCTATGCACAGGGCACATTTCTGTGAGGCTGGCAGGGAGTAGGTAATGGGGAGCCGGGGGCAGAGGTGGGAAATGGAGGTTCTAGAGGTTGTGCAGTGCTAAGGAACATTAGAGCTCAGACCAGAGTGGAGATGTCATCAAACACCCTTAGTCAATGGACAGCCCACAAAATCCATTCCTGCAGTAGAGTACAGGCTACTCCATGCGTATCCCAAGAAAACTTAAAATCAAGCCACTAGCCACTCAAGCTGATCCTCCAGGAAATTAACTCCTTGTCATATTAAAGCTGGTTGCTCTTTAAAAAGGAAAAGATAAAAAAAAAAAAAAAAAAAACTAGACTCTCAAAAATATACAGCATTACAGCATATCGGCAAAATCTACTAGATATACTGGATCGGATTAATGGCAGACTAGGCAACACGGAACAAAGAAAATCAGTAAACATGAAATCATAGCAATATAAACTAACCAAAAAGGACTACACAGAGAAAAATGAATGGAAAAGAAATGAGCAGAGTGTCAGTTACTTCTGAGACAAATTCAGGAGGCCTAAAATATGTATAATTGGAATATCCAAAGAAAGAAGGGAAGAGAAAAACCATTTGAAAAACTATTGGCTGAATTTTTTTCAAATCTGATGAAAAATAGAAACCCACAGAACCAACAAGCTCAATAAACACCAAGCCCAAGAAATGTGAAGAAAACGACGAGGCACCTCATGATCAAATAACATAAAACAAATGATAAAAAATCTTAAGAGCAGCCAGAAGAATATAGCGCCTTAACATAAAGAATAAACATAAAGATGACAGAAGCCAGAAGACAGTGAAGCAACATCTTTACAGTACTGAAAGGAGAATAAATAACACACAGAATTCTATACCCAGAAAAAATACACTGCAAAGGCAAAGGTGACATAATGCTTTTTTCAGACACACAAATGCTGAAAGAATGTATAACCAACACATCCACGATGCAACAAATGTTAAAGCAACACCATCATGTGGCAGGAAAGCAATACCAGATAGAAATCCAAATCCACACAAAGGAAGGAAGAGGACCAGAAATGGTAACTATGTGGATAAATAAGAACATTTTTCTTTTTCAAACTTCTTTTTAAAATAACTGAATGTTTAAAGCAATACAATACCAATGTATTATGGAGTTGATTATATATATAAAATAAATACATATATTGCTTATACATATACTTGTGTATTACTATATATATATATATATATGTATGTATGTATGTATATGTAAGGTGTATGACACTAACACTACAAATACCAGGAGGAAAGAAATGAAAGTATGTTTCAAGTTGTTATCCTATATGCAGAGTGGTATAATTTTACCTGAAGTCAGACTGTGATGAGTAAAAGATACATGCTGTAAATGCTAAGGCAGCTACTAAAATAATGGTTATGGATAATAAGCCGACAAAGGAGATAAAATGATATAATAAAAAACAATCCAAAAGAAAGCAGGAAAGGAAGAAAGGGGGGAAAAAGAACTGATAGAAAATAGAAAACAAATAGCAAGATGATAAATTTAAACTCAAATATATTAATATCACATTAAATTTAAATTGTCTAAACACTTCAGTTAAAATACAGAGATTGTCAGATTGGATTATTATTCAAGCCCCAACTACAAGCTGCCTAAGCAACCTCCTTTAAATATAAAGACACAAATAGATTAAAAGTAAAAAGATAGGGAAATATATATCATGCAAGCAATAATCAAAAGAACACTGGAATGACTATGTTAATAATAGATGGGGCCAGGCAGAGTGCCTTGCACCTGTCATCTCAACAATTTAGCAGCCTGAAGGCAGGAGGATTGCTTGAGCCCAGGAGTTTGAGAACAGCCTGAGAAACAAAGCAAGATCCCATCTCCACAAAATATTTAAAAATTATCTGGGCATGGTGGTGCGTGCCTATAGTCCCAACTACTTGGGAGGCCAAGGTAAGAAGATTACTTGTACCTAGGAGTTCAAGGCTGCAGTGAGCTATAATCTTGCCACTGCACTCTAACCTGGGTGACAGAGGGCGATCTGGCCTCTAAAATGTATGTGTGTATACATACATACATACATACATACGTATATACATATATGTATATATGTGTGTGTGTATATATGTATGTATATATGTATGTATATATATGTGTGTGTGTATATATATGACAAAGTTTATTTTAAAGAAAAGAATATTACCAAAGATAAAAAGAGTTAATTTTTAAGAATAAAGAGATAAATTCATTAGGAAGACTTAACAATCCTAAATGTTTAGGCATTTAATAACAAAGCTTCAAATACATGAAGCAAAATCTTATAAAATTGCAAAGAGAAATAGACAAATACACAGGTATAGTCAGAAATGTCAATACCCCTCTCTCAACGAATAAATAGATTATCAATAGGGAAATAGAAGATTTGAATAACTATATAACTATCAACTAACTTAACCTAATTGTTATTTATATGACACTCCCCTAGCCAACAACATCAAATTGCATGTCATTTCTAACTGGTCTCAAAATATTTACAAAGATAAACCACTAAACCAAATATGTCTCAATAAATTTTAAAGAATTCAAATCATGCAAACTATGTTCTGTGACCACAATGGAACTAAATTAGAAACTGGTAACAGAAAAATATCCAGAAAATCACAAATTATTTGGAAACTTAATTAAATGCTTTTAAAAACCTGGAAATTGGAGAAATCAAAATGAAAATGAGAAAGTGTATTGAAATGCATTAAAATGAAAACACAATATATCAAAATTTGTGGGATACAGCCGACTAAGTGCATAGAGAGAAATTTACAACATTAAATCTGTGTGTAAGAAAAGAAGAAAGTTCATAAATCAATGATTTCAGCCTTCACCTTAAGAAACTAATGGAAAAAAGATAAAACACTGCAGTAAGCAGAGAAAAGGAAATAATAAAGCTAGGGACAAAAATCAATGAAACAGAAAACAGAAAAATCAATCAACAAAACTTAAAACAATGAAAACAAAAAACAGGATCTTTGAGAAGATTAAAAAAAGCAAATGACCTCTAGCCAGATTGAGTAGGGGAAAAAAAGAACACACAAATTACAAATGTCTGAAATGAGAGGGACAAATGAGACAAATGAGAAGTTCTACAGATACTTTAAAAATAATAAGGTAATAGAATAAACAACTTCATGACAATAAATTTCAGAATTTAAATGAAATAACAAAGTTGTTGAAAAATCAAAACTATCAAAGTTCAAGCTACAATAAATAACCTGAATAGTCCTGTATCTATTAAAGAAATGGAATTTACAGTTATAAACCTTACCACAAAAAAAAAAAAAAAACTCCAGATCCATTCACTGATGAATTGTTCCAAACATTTAAGGGAAAAAAATTTCCAATTCTACCAAACTCTTCCAAGAAAATGAAAAGGATGAAATACTCTCCAACACTCTTTATGAGGCCAGCATGACATCTGATAACAAAGCCAAAGACATTATCAAAAAAAAAAAGATCAATATATTTTTTTAATTGATGAAAAAATCCTAAGCAAAATGTTGGCAAACCAAACCCAACAA
The DNA here is from genome assembly GCA_963573385.1 of Cacajao melanocephalus. Classification (NCBI taxonomy): domain Eukaryota; kingdom Metazoa; phylum Chordata; class Mammalia; order Primates; family Pitheciidae; genus Cacajao; species Cacajao melanocephalus. The sequence goes on from CAUYLG010071845.1 coordinate 22,006, forward strand.
TATATAAAAGGGTCTACATTAGGACAAGCAGAGTTTATCCCAGGAATGCAGGGTTGGTTTAACATTCAAAAATCTGTCAATGTAATTTGACACATTCACAGTCTAAAAAAGATATATATATATATATCATTTCAACAGATGCAAAAAATCCAACAATCATTTCTGATGTTTAAAAAAAAAAAACTCTCATCAAACTAGGAATAAAAGAGAATTTCTTCAACCTGATAAAGACATCTATAGAAAATGTGTTACTAACAACATAGTTAATGGTAGAAGACTGAATATGCCCCCCAAAGACAGGAACAAAGCAAAGATGTGTAATCTCACTTTGTATTGTGTTCAACTTTGTACTGAAATTTCTAGCCAGTGTAATAAGGCAAGAAAAGTAATAAAAGGCACACAGATAGAAAAGAAAGAACTAAATTTGTCTTTTTTTCCTCAGATGATATAATGGCGTAAGTAGAAAATACTGAGGAATCTACCCAAAAAAGTTAGAATGAGAGTACCTGGCAATTTTGAAAGATGCAAAATCAATACAGAAAAATAAATTGCACTTGGACATGCTAGGTATGGATGATTACAATAGTGGAAAAAATATAAAATACTTAATGGTAAGTAAAATAAAAGATAGGAAGGACCTATCAACTTAAAAATACAAAATATTGCAGTAGAAATTAAAGACCTAAATAAATAGAAAGATATAGGTGTTCACGGATTGAAAGATTAGATTATGTTAAGCTTTCAATTCTCCCCAAATTAATCAGTGGATTCAATGCAATACAATTTTTCTTTTCTTTCTTTTTTTTTTTGAGATGAGTCTTGTTCTGTCACTCTTGTTCTGGAGTACAGTGGTGGGATCTCAGCTCACAGCAAACCCAGCCTTCCGAGTAGCTGGGATTACAGGTGCGCACCACCATACCTGACTAATTTTTGTACTTTTAGTAGACACAGGGTTTTGCTATGTTGGCCAGGCCGGTCTCCAACTCCTGACCTCAAGCGATCCACCCGCCTTAGCCTCCCAAAGTGCTAGGATTACAGGCGTGAGCCACCGCACCAGGACAATTTAAAAGAATTTTAATCAGAATTCCAGCAGGCTTCTTGTAGAAATGAGCAAGCTAATTCCAAACTTCATATAATACAAAGGACCTAGAACACTCAAAACAACTTTAAAGAAAATGAAGAACAAAGTTGGTGGACTGACACTACCAGATTCCAAGATTTACTAGAAAGCTGCAGTATTCAAGACAGTATTATATTGGCATAAGATTAGATAGGAAGGCAAATAGGACAGAAAAAAGTAAAAAAATAGACCTTTAATTATAGAGTCAATTGATTTTTCCCAGCAGTGTCAGGATAATGTAATGGGACACTTGCATGCCCTGAGAATGAGTGCCTCCTTCCATCTAAGCTCCTGGGGTTCTCATTTGCCTCAGCCTGGCCCCAGTCCTGCTATTGTGTGATCTTATAAAGTTACTGTGGATGAATACTCTTACTCTTTTCAGCGTGCATAAGATTGACATCTCACCAAACTGGCTGAACACTCCTGGAGGGCTGAGGTCCCATCTCCCATGTCTTCTTCCACAGCTGGGGCTCAACTGACACCAACAGTGAATGATTTTTATGTCCCCCAAACACAAATGGGACCAGTAAAATGGTCCCCTCTTTTCTCAGGCTGCCCAAGAGCCTGTTGGCTGGTTTTCAATCTCTTGAAGGAGTCTCAGCCTCCCGCTGGAAATGTGCCCAATCCCACAGGCTGGGCAAAAGCCCTTGGTTCCTCAAGCAACCTGTAGCAAATGCTGTCATGGCCCCAGTGCTTGGCCCATCTCAGAGGTGCAGCTCTAGGCTGCTGCAGGAGACAATCACTGCCCTCTGCAGCATCCTACCCCAAGCACCTGCACTCTCTGCCCGAGTGGAGTGAACTATGCCTCAATGCCATAGCCTCTCGACCCTTCCAGAGAGCAGCCCACAGTCTCTTGGACGGCCCCTAGGAGGACTGCACCCCCGCGGCCCCCAGCATCATTGTCCCCATGTGTTTTTTTTCCCTGTCTCTTGCTTCCCCCTCCTCACCATGCTTTCTGGATCCCATCCCAAACAAACTACTTATACCCAAGGTTTGTCTCAGGTCTGCTCAGGAGTAACTCAAGCTAAGACATTAGTTTCACTGGCATACTTGGGTATTCCCAGAGAATTCCAACTCATCAAAGCTGGGAGCTGATTTGCTCATTAATTTGGGCATCTACTGTAAATTGACATTTATAAGCTGAGAACATCTCACAGGTTTATTGAGCTGTAAAGTGGACCATGTAGCAACAACCAGGAGAAACCTGAATCCAAATGGTGTTACCGGGAGAACTACAGTGCCATTGCAGTGGGTAGATTTGATCTTATTTGATCTTTTTTTTTTTTGAAAAAGAAAAAGAGAGGAAAGAAAGTGAGAGTGAAAGAAAGAAAAAAAAGAATGTAAGAGAGAAAGAAAGAGGAAGAGAAAGAGGGAGAGAGAACGGGATTCTTGTTCTATTGCCCAGGCTAGATTGCAGTCTAAAAATGGGTATTAAAAACCTC
>CAUYLG010071846.1:0-11818 GCA_963573385.1 Cacajao melanocephalus
TGTCAATATTAGGCAGATCAATGAGACAGAAAATTAACAAGGATATCCAGGACTTGAACTCAAATCTGGATGAAGCAGACCTAATAGGCAAGACTGTTTTTATTTCATTATGTTTATTTTTATTTATTTATTTTTTTGAGACCAGAGTCTCGCACTGTCGCCTAGGCTGGAGTGCAATGGCATGATTATGGCTCACTGCAACATCTGCCTCCAGGGTTCAAGTGATTCTTCTATCTTAGCCTACCGAGTAGTTGGGAATTACAAGTGCCTATCACCATGCCTGGCTAATATTTTGTGATTTTAGTACAGACAGGTTTTCACTATGTTGCCCAGGATGGTCTTGAACTCCTGACCTGGATATTCGCCTGCCTCAGCCTTCCAAAGTGCTGGGAATACACGCATGAGCCACTGAGCATGGCCAGATACGTTTAGTCTATAATTTTATCTGCAGACAAAAGAAAGTAGACATAACAGCTTCACAGTCAATTTAGTGTATCGTGATTGTAATATTTCTATTTGTAATGAGTTTTTGTGATATTTGAAGACCTTAAAACAAGTCTATCAAAATAAAATGTTAATATTCATAAGAAAAATAGAAAATATCATATGAAAATGTCACTTTTTTTTCTTTGAACATTCCTGTTCTTTGGTGTCCCAGAATAGCTCCTTTAACTAAAGGAAATTAATACATATTTATATGTGAAGTCTATCCTGGGAATATACAATTTAATGGGTTAGTGACAGAACTTACTGAGAATTCTGAAGCCAATGAAAATGGCAATTGAAGAAAATGAGTGATAGCCACAATTTTAGAGGATCTACAAAACATTTGCTCGGAAACTCTGCATGGCATCTACGAGTTTGAAAATATGGTCCTGAAGGAGTATAACTTCATCCCAGAAACACATTTTAAACTGTTTAAAATATTTAAAATCTATAATTCTACATCTAGTTGAAGAGTTTAACATAAAACTATACATTCAACTTATTTATAATAGCAAGAAGTAAAAGTGCCTATATGCTGATTGAATGAGAAATGTGCAAAAGCAATACAGAAAGCTGATCAACATTTCTTTGACCTATATATATATATTTTTTAAATAAATGAAGATATACAATGAATTGCTTGGTGGAAGAAAAACGTTGTAAATAGTTAGCTTCTCTTAAATTATTCTACATAGTTCATGTAAATACCTGTGGGTTTTTGAAAATTTTATAATTATTCTGGACAAAGCAGTAATTATATAGCAATACTTCTTAGTCAAGATAACCCTATGAGGCAGGTATTTTACAGATGAGGCAATTAAGACTAATACAACTTAAGTTTGTGTTATTTTCTGATATTATCCAGCAATAATTAGTGCTGTTTTTAAATTCAGCTTTCTCTGCTCCAAAGTTATGTCCCTCAAAAAAAGAAAAAAACATACTCTCATGAAGGAAAAAAAAAAACAAAAAGAAAATGAGAGGAAAGAAGGAAGAAAAAAAGAAAACAAATAACTAACATATTCTTCTGTATCAAAAACAGATTGACAAAGCAATGGAAATAAAAAGGAAACCCATAGGTAGGGGTGTGGGTATGTGTGTGTGTGTGTGTGTGTGTGTATACACACACATCATTACATATACAACATATAACAATATTTGACATAATTATATATGATTTTATAACATGCTATAATTATATATGATTATACATAAAATAGCCATTTTAAATCAGTTAAAATACAGCAAAAATAAAATTGTGACAAAAATAAAACTAGAGTTCTGTTTCAGACAATGGACTACAATAAATTATGAGTAATAAACTATTGTACAACTTAAAACCATAACAAGCAATAAAAATGGACAAAATGAAAGCATAAAGCAATAAAATTAAAACATAGGAAGCTGTTCACATGGATAGAGTACAGAAGACTTTTTATACTTAACCCCTAGGAAAGAATTCTGTAATTCAAAAATTTCTAAAAATGAGTTTTTTCACAACTCATCTGGCAGCAAAACCCGAATTCTCTTAAACCAAGTCTACAAATGCTGTCCTGAGCTAATATGAGGTTATTCTCCCACATACTGTGAATTTCAGTTATTTTTTTTTTCCTGCAGAAACATCAATGATAGATTATAGGATGTTTCCCCAGACCTCAGCAGTGGGTTAAAAAATATATGGTATACACATAGCACTGTCTTTTAAAGTCAGAAGAATTCTGAACTCTACTACACATCTGATCCCGAGGGTTTTAGTTTGTACTGCCTATTAAATCAGAAAAGCACCAAAAATAACTTTAGAGGCATTCAAAAAAATTTGCAAAAAATTCCAAAGATTTTATGCCCTTAATATAAAATGAGTTCTTTGCAGTTAAAAAAAAAATACATCCAATATACTAATAGAAAAAAGTTATGTTGGATTTAAAAAGCAGATAAACCACCAAAGAGGAAAAACAACTGGCTCCTAAGAATAAACAACAATGCAAAGTGTCACTGGTGATTAAACAGATATAAAAAATAAATTATTGCTGAGATATGTTTCCTATGTACAAATATCAAAGATGTAAAAGGAATACTAATACTCAGAATTGGCACAAATTTATTGAAATTTCAATAATTTGAAAAAAAGGACATTCACATACTCAGCTGGAAATAATGTAAATCAATAAAAATGTTTAAGGCGGGGTGTGGTGACTCATGCCTGTAATCCCAGCACTTTGGGAGGTTGAGATGGGTGTATGGCTTGAGGCCAGGAGTTTGAGATCAGCCTGGCCAACGTGGTAAAACCTCATCTCTACCAAAACAATACAAAAATTAGCAGGGCATGGTGGGCAGGCACCTTTAATCCTAGCTATTCAGAAGTAATTACTGGAGGTTATTATCCTTTTCAAACAAACATAGGAACAGAAAACTAAATACCACATGTTCTCACTTATAAGTGGGAGGTAAATGATGAGAAAACATGGATACATAGAAGAACTGAAAAATTTCAACTGACTGTTGCAAAATTTTAGCCCCCAGATGTGTCCATTCATCTTCTTAATCCCAAATCAATTAATAGCAGTATCAGTGTTGGTATCCTGCAACCTGTCTGAGGCAGGAGAATCACTTGAACCTGGGAGGTGGAAGTTACAGTGAGCAGAGATTGCACCACTGCATTCCAGCCCGGGTGACAGAGCCAGACTCTATCTTGATCAATAAAAAAATAAATAAATAAATTTTAAAGACAAGTTTAGCCATCTCTACCAACCAGCAACAGAATCTCTTTAAAAATATAGATTTAACAAATTATCTTAAAAAAACGAATTTAAAAAATATTTAGCTACTATAATAGTCATTGCCACATTATTAATAACAGAAAGTTACAAAATTATACCTAACAAGAGGTTTTGTAGATAAACAGTGATATATCTGAAATGATTACCACAAAAACATCAAAGCTACGTTTTGGAAGAAGCATAAATGAGTGAAATGATCTGGCTAATATCAGTTTACAAAATAATATGCATATTATGGCCATATTTATTTGTTTTAAAATGTTCATACACATATAAAAATAAACATTTATAGAAATGGTTTCTGATTTTGTAATCTAATTCAGTGGAGTTCTACGTCCCAAGACTTCACTGGCTTTATTTGAGAATTGTCCAAATATCACCACTTATTACCAATCCCTCTTTGGCTTTAAATCATGAAAAAATATCCAGGACTATTATTGAGTTCAGAAGATTTTTTAAAATACCTTTGTTTAGGTCCATTTAAAACTCCACAACTTTGTTCTCTACAGAAGACACTTATTTCATTTATGCTTAACATTAATTATCCTAGCTTTCCCAGTACTTCAGTACAAATTGCAATGTGCATTCATTTTTTAATGATCACTTGGAAAAGAAATTAATTTATCTTTGATCCCTGAAAAGTAAGATTTGATTAGATTCTGTAAAATGGACTGTAAGGTCCATTTCTTTTAACTTTCATATTCAAAAGAAAAAGCCTTTAAAAATGTAACCTGTAACTGACTGGTTAATTTTTTAAAATCATTTTATTTTCAACAGAACTCCAATCTTGTTATTTATGCCCAACTGGATGTGGTAGAATATAATACATTCATGGAAAAGCATATTCACTGAAATCATATATTCTGCTTTGAGCTTCAGCTCTGTTACTTACTAACTGTGTAATCTTGAGAAAAATCCTTAGTTTATCTCTGCCTCAGTTTACTCATATTTGAAATAAAAATTTTATCTATCTCATAGGATGATTATCAGAATAACATTAGTTACTAATTGTACGAATCTTAGAATAGTCAACATCATGTAGTAAGCAGTATGTAAGTCTTCATTAATGAATAAATTATAAAGTATTCAAAAGCAGCATATCTGTTTCTTTATACTTGAATATAGTTATTTGTCCAGTAGTCACTAAAAATGCAGAAAACTTTCAGCAATAGGAAAAGAAAAAAAAGTACCATTATCTCAATCATTTATTAATAATTTCACAAAAAGGAAATGTGTGTTCTAATGAGGAGAAAGATGATTCAGGATTTTATGGCACAGATAGAGGAAGATTAAAGTCCACTTTTATTTCAAGAGCTGTTCCCTGTTTAAATTCTCAGAAGGCATGGGGAAACAGGATATGTTAATCATAATGCAGGTTGTGGGATATCAACACTTATACTGCTATTAATTGATTTGGAATTAGGAAGTGGAATTGACCAATTTGGGGGTTAAAATTTTGCAAAGGTCAGTTAAAAAATTATTCTACTTGTCCACGTGTTCTCATCATCCAGCATTCACTTATAAGTGAGAATATGGGGTATTTGGTTTCCAGTTCCTGTGTTAGTTTGATAAGGTTAATGACCTCCAGTTCCATACATGCCCCTGCAAAGGACATTATCTCATTATTTTTTATGGCAGCATAGTATTCAATGGCATATATGTAACACATTTTCTTTATCCAGTGTATCATTGATGGGCATTTAGGTTGATCCATGTCTTTGCTATTTTCAATGAACATACACATGGATGTCTTAGAACAATTTATGTTCCTTTGGGTATATACCCAGTAATAGGATTGCCAGGTTGAATAGTATTTCTGTCTTTAGGTCTTTGAGGAATCGTCACAGTGTCTTCCATAAAGGTTGAATTAATTTATACTCCCAGCAACAGTATATAAGTGTTCTTTTTTTTTTCTCCACAACCTTGTCAGCATCTGTTTGTTTGTTTGTTTTGACTTCTTAATAGTGGCCTTTCTTATTGGTGTGAGATGGTATCTCATTATGGTTTTGATTTGCATTTTTCTAATGATCCACGATGTTGAGCTTTTTAAAATATGATTGCTGGCTTCATGTATGTCTTCTTTTGAAAAGTGTCTGCTCATATCCTTTGCCCACTTTTTAATTGGATTGTTTATCTCTTGTAAATTTATTTAAGTTCCTTATAGAAGCTGATTATTAGGCCTTTGAGGATGCATAGTTTGCAAAAACTTTTCTCCCATTCTGTAGGATTTCTGTTTATTGGTAGTTTCTTTTGCTGTTTAGAAGCTCTTTAGTGTGGAAGGGAGGAGGCAAAAGATCAGGAAAAATAACTAATGGGTACTAGGATTAATACCTGGATGATTATATAATCTGTACAACAATCTTCCATGACACAAGTTTACCTATGCAACAAGCGTGCACATGTACCATTGAACTCAAAACTTATTGGGTAAAGAAAATGAATGATATTTACACACAACACAGTACTATTCAATCTTGTCATTTGCAACAACTTGGATGTAACTAGAGGTTATTACATTAAGTGAAATGAAGCAGGCACAGAAAGACAAACATCAGAAGTTCTCATTCATTTGTGAGATGTAAAATTTTTTTAAAAAATGAATGTATGAAGTTTCAGAGTGGAAGGAAGGTTACTAGATGTTGGGAAGGGTAGTGAGGAGGTTGGGGGAGAGATGGGGATGGTTAATAGCTACAAAAAAAAATTAGTAAGGATGAATAAGACTTGGTATTTGATAGCATACCAGGGTGACTATAGTCAATAATATTTTAAGTATACATTCTAAAATAACAAAGTATAATTGGATTGTGTGTAACACAAAGGATAAATGCTTGAGGGAATAGATACTCCATTTTCCACAATGTAATTATTATTACTCATTGCATGTCTGTATCAAAACATCTTGTGTATTCCATACATATATACAACTACTATGTACTGACAAAAATTAAAAATAAAATAATGAATAAATCAATTTTTCATCATCTTTTATATAAGCAAGGAGAAATAAAAAAGAAATTGAGAAAAATTAAGATGCCAGTAAAGGATAAATTGAGGGTATTCTGACCCTCAAACTCTAACAGAAACAAATTCATCTAGCTATGCCTGGAGCTCACCAGAGCCTAGGGTGTAAAAATGTGTGTTTTCTCTTACACTCCTCCTGCAGTGAGTTACTTTAATCAGAATTTACACTCCAGGGGTAGTGAAGTAGCATTAGCAAGAAAAAGGAAACTCTTGAACTGGCTACTTCTGTCAGAGGCTCTGCTATACTAGAAATAAATGTTAGAAATAGATTTTTATGGATGAAATTAATGTCTGTTTATTATATAATCTATTCAAATTGCATTACTGGTAAAATAATGAGTAATACTCAAGAAATATGGCCTGGATACACTATCAGAAGACTACTGTTTGCATAAATAAATATTAGAGTCTGTTAAGCCCAAAAGCCTCTATATTTAGGGACAGTGATCCATACTTAAACCATAAATGATTACATGTCCTATGCCTATTTTTAAAATCCAAGGTCTCCTGACTCAAACAGAAGTTAAACTAAGTCCTCAAACTGGAATGCTGTTAAATTTTCCACAGGTAAAACTTTTAGACAAAGTGCTTTTAAGACTTCCAAGGACAAGAGAAACAGAGAAAAGGGGAGTGGCAAGAATTTGGTTTCTGACATTTTTCTTTACAACCTAGTTGCAGGACAGGTAATTTTCTCCTCCAACTACCACTGCCAAACAAACCAAAATCAACAGACTAACCAAAATAGCTATGCACTGCCAAATTGAGATAGACTAATTCATATTTTTAATTTCATAACAATGATAAAATCTATTTCTCATAGCAAACAATTGTTGTTACTCATATATGTTTAAATTCCATATCATATTATTCAATCATATGCTATTACTATTTTAATATTGCACACACTTCATTTGGGTATGGGACATGTAAATTTGACTCTGAATTTTCCAAAAAATCTAGAAAAATGTCCAAATTAACCTAGGAAAAAAAATACTGAGAAAGAAATATTAGGGAGTTATCTCAGAAAAAAAAAATATTTTATGGTCCAGTAGGTCCCAATGCCACTTCTAGGTAGCTGAGGTTATTGCCACTATTAACTGTCAATTGATTTATCTGACACTTATCAAAGAACACTGTGAACAGCACAGTAAGCAATGCACTTTTACAGCAGACTTAAATTTGCAACCATCTGTGCAATTTAGAAACAGATGGTAAAAATTCTGGCCTTTTTTTTTTTTAACCTGGCTTTAAGGAAGGCAAAAAATACTCTCATTTCACAAATTGTTATATTCAGCTACATTTAACCTATTTTAGTCTCCATAGGATCTGAAACAACTGCTTTTATAAATCATTATGGTATCTTTAAATAGAAGGATTTGATTTAACTTACACATGCATTTCTTAAGTTAGATCAATGTATAAAGAGGAAGAACATATTTATGTAAATACTAAACTAAAATAATAACTATATTATCATGGTCATTATATTCTGTTAACGTACTACCTAGTTATATCTAAACTTATTTTTATTAAATACTTTCAGTACTAGCAGAACAAAAAGAGATGCATTTGGGAGTTATTGCACTTGCTACTTTGCTTTATATTTCAAACAAGTTGCCTAATTATCTGCTGGATGTTAGAGACTAAGATTCCCCAAAGAACAAATGATACAGAGATTCCTTCTGCATTGCTTATCAACATTCTTACTTGGCTTGGGAATGCCTTAGGATTCAGAGAACTCTCAGTGTACTGTAGCTACTTTCAAAAATGGCTAGTGACTGACACATTGTGATAAATTTAAATTTCAACAAAGTATGTTAGAGTGGTGGGGATGATATATGGCACCAAACTATCAAGAAATGCCCAGGACTACTCCCACCGAGATTTTCCAGGCAGTAGGAAATGGAAGTATAGTAAAGAAAGGAGAATGACAGGAAATGATTTCTATTTCATAGAACATTCCCTGTTTTAAGATCAATGTGTTACAAAAGTTGACAGATTATAGGTCAACCCCCAAATAACCATGTCCACCCCATTAATCCACACCTAAATTTTTCCAGTTTATCTGCATGAATTTGAGTCTGGCCTGAAATCAGAAACAAAGATGGGGCCAGGCATGTTGGAAAGAGAAGACTTGGTCTGGCATGAAATCATTGAACAGCAGAGCCAGCAGTAGAGTTAGGGCCAGCTGGATCCAAGGAGAAACTGGCATGAAACAGTGGTGGGATCAGTTCCCAAAGCAGAGACGAGGCTAACCAGAAGGGAGAAGAACAAGTGGCCACATGGCTGAGAAGAGAGCCAGGCATTCAGGATTCCCATATATCCAAATCAGCCTCATTCCCCAGTGATCCAGATATAAAAAGTTTTGTTTTATTTCTACATAAAGACACAGTATTTGGTATGAAGCCTAGTGCCAATGCAACGTTTTTGCCAGCAATCATGGCCCAATTCAGTCAAAATTCACAGGGAAACATTTTTTAAAAGAAAAACACAAGCACAGTTTCAGTTATGTATTATGTTGCAAATACTTGAACTTGAGGATAATACTTATATTGACAATGTAATGACAATATCAAATTGCTATGATGTCTAAAAAATTCAAATAAAGACAACATTAAAGAATTCAAATGTAATCATTATAACATATTGCAGATTGCAGATCTGATTTTAGAAATTTAATAAAGATAATGGTAATGCTCTTTTCTTTCTTTAGAGACAGAATCTCACTCTGTTGCCCAGGCTGAAGTGTAGCAGTGCAATCACAGCTCACTGCTGCCTCCAATTCCTGGCCTCGAGCACTGCTCCTGTCTTGGCCTCCCAAAGTGTTGGGATTGTAGGTGTGAGCTACTGCTCCTGGCCCTGGTAATACTATTTAGGAAAATATTATGTTTGAGTCTTTTTATACAGTATTAGTCAGACATGACCCTTTTTCATAATATCACCTATGTTCTGAATTCACAGGCCTTTGCTTTCTCTTGCTTTTTTTTTTTTTTTTTTTTTTTAAGAAATGTCCCCATCTACTGGCTTCTTTTTATGAATATTTAAACATGTTCAAGTCTCTCCTATATTAATGTAAACCATCTTTTCTTGAAACAACACGATCACAGTTTGATACTTTCATATCTATAATTCATTAAACGTGGGCTATCTCAGGAAGGGGTGTGAACTGGACAGTCCCTGAAAAGGCTGACAGCTGATGGCTGTTGATACACAGTACTCCCAAGAGCAGATTCAAGTCCTTCTTTGAGAAAGATTGGATGTCATATCACAGCGTCCAGTACCTTTTCATCCTTTTGCTTCTTCAAAGACACTTCTGGAAGTAGCTCCTTCAGAGTACTTGTATTTTTTCCTAGAAGAATCATAGGAAAAAAAGAGGTAATGCCCCTACAGCTGTAGTGGGTCTCATTGTCTTCTTCATCAACTCCTCAAACATGTCTGCTATCTTGCTACCTTACATATAAATGTTATGTCACGGGCTCTTATATCTGAGGATGCTAAACCTCTGATCATCAGGCCCTTTACAGGCTAGGGTTGACGAGCATGTCCATTTATTCTCAAAAGAGAATAAATTATCTGGCTGGCAAACATATTCCTTTGTTTTAACTGCAGCCTTATCTCATTCTACTTAAGAGCAGTTATCCCAGCCACATGTGGTGGCTCAAGGCTGTAATCCCACCACTTTGGAAGGCCGAGGCTGGTGGATCACCTGAAATCAGGAGTTCGAAATTAGACTGACCAACATGGTGAAACCTTGTCTCTACTAAAAATACAAAAATTAGCCAGGCATGGTGACGGGCTCCTGTAATCCCAGCTACTCAGGAGGCTGAGGCAGGAGAATTGCTTGAACCTCAGATGTGGAGTTTGCAGTGAGCTGAGATTGCGCCACTGCACTCCAGCCTGGGGGGACAGCATGAGACTTCATCTAAAAAAAAAAAAAAATCAGTTGTCCCAAACTGGATATCGATTCCTCTTTTTCCCTTCTGGTACTTTAGTGTAAAGAGCCTATAATTCTTAAACAGCAATCACAACTTATAATGCAGTGGGTCTCTTAAGCCCTTGACAGAAGGATCCCCTATTTTAGAAATCAGGTTTTCTAAACTAGCAGTGCCCATGAGTGAAAGGATTGGAAGTAAAAATTATGCAAGTGGGTCAACCTTTTGTTATCCTTTTTTTCTTTATATATAACATGAGTAGAGCTTAGCAATGATCATTTATTTGCACTTATGGTTTCTAATTACTCGTGATTTCTCAAATACCTACTATATCATCCTATCTAATATATCTAGTTCCACCAGTATAATATTCCAATTTGCAACCTGGTGCTAAGATTAACAGCTCAACCTACCACCAGTGATGAAATACTCATTGTCAGCTGGGTAGTGAGTGATCCAGCTTCAGAACTTCCTCTTTAGCATTAGCTTTCTTAGCCAGCTTGGGTTTCCCTGAAAGTATGCTCTAACATGGAGTTTAGCATGCTAGTGGTTTATTATAGAAGGAGAGGAAGGAAGTGGGAGACAGTAGAGGGAAAGTCAAGCTGTGATGCAGACTCAGTCACAGTTTTAGCAACTTCATGGGAAACGCTAGAGCAAAAATGGCCTTCAGAGATTTTCTGAACTACACAGAAACCTCAAGCATTTCATATATCTGTATCAGTCATTGGATGTGTGATGGCCATAGAAGGGCTTGGGCTAGGTAGCTTCTTTTCAGCCAAAACTTCTCTTGGAGTGCCCTGAAGGAGCTCAGACCAAAGGCTGTCTAATGACAGCATCCCCATTACATAGTACAATAAAGATTTCATCAAAAGAAACTCTATTAGACAATAAATATTTCATTGAAAGAAAATCTATTAGACAAATCACTGTGTTTACATTTGTAGTTATGAAAGTTACCTTCAATTCTATACTACTCAGGAGTATAATTGCTAGGTATATGATTTAATTCTGGTAAATACTATTACATTTCCTTCAGATGGTCTTAAATATTTATATCCAGACGCATCTAGTAGAGTTCCAACTCCTCACCATATCAACTTTTACGTGAGGTTAGGTAATAACCTACCTTTCTGAGTATAGTTCAGTATATTGGGTAAATGGCAATTTTTATGACTTTTATCACTAGTGAATTTAATATCTATGTAGCTGTTAGCCTTTGGGAGTTCCCCTCTGTGAGTTGCCCGTTCACCTCTATTAGCTGCTTTTCTATTGACTTTTATGTCTTCTTTTATTTTTTTTTAAGAAATTAATCTCTTGTCAAATTAAGATGTTGCAAATATTTTTCGTCAACTTGTTATCTATTCAATTGGCTTATGATATTTAGAAATATTTAATTTTAGTATACACTAATTCATCATTGTCTTGCTATGGGAATTCTGCAATTTTTTTCTTCTTCAAAGTCACATGGAGAGAGATCCAAGATGGCCGATTAACAACAGCTCAGGATTGTAGCTCCCAGTGAAAGCACAGAGAGCGAGTGGACGCCGCACTTTCAGACGAATTTTTGTTGCCCACAGACTAGGAGATTCCCGGCGGAGGAGCCAC
>CAUYLG010071847.1:0-37430 GCA_963573385.1 Cacajao melanocephalus
GTGAATTTGGTGATAGGAACTCTTTATTGCGCCAAAGGAAACTATGAGTTTGGTATTTCTCGAGTTATCAAAAGTTTGGAGCCTTATAATAAAAAACTGGGAACAGATACCTGGTATTATGCCAAAAGATGCTTCCTGTCCCTGTTAGAAAACATGTCAAAACACACAATCATGGTTCGTGACAATGTTATTCAAGAATGTGTCCAGTTTCTAGAACACTGTGAACTTCATGGCAGAAACATACCTGCTGTTATTGAGCAACCCCTGGAAGAAGAAATAATGCATGTTGGAAAGAATACAGTCACATATGAGTCTAGGCAGTTAAAAGTTTTGATTTATGAGATTATAGGATGGAATATATAGTAATAGCTGATAATGGCATTTATCAAATGGTTTATTATGTAAATTTGCATTGCTTTAACTTTTGGCATCTTTATATTTGTTACAGGTTAAGCTTTGTACACTTACACATTATAAAAAAGTAGCTAAAACTTTTGCTGCTGATAAATTTCCCACAAAGTGAAATATTCTAAGAAATTTTACCCCAGACGGAGTTAGGAAAAATTCCAAACTTATGAGAGATATTTCTATTAGACGTTGTAATGACTTTGTTTCCTTTCCTTTGTTATCTTTTGTTCTCTGATGTAGCTTGAGGGCCTTTTGCACAAGGATTACCTCTTTCAGGGACCAAGCACTATCTCAGTAGTAGTTAAGAGTAGTCTTTAATCATTTCAGGGATTGTGTGTTCTATTCTCGCAATTTACTCTCACATTAATTTGTAATGCATGCTTTTTATATAGACTTCAGGATATTTTGGCAGTGTTTTCTAATATGAATATAATGCTTTACCTAACCAAAATTCCTTAGGTTGTAAGTGTTTTGTTTTGTTTTTTTTACATGCAAAAGTCAGTAAAAAATTTTGTTGCCTTAACAAAATTATGGTGCTATAATGTAGAGACAATGAACAATTATCAAAGAACAATTTTCCCTGGTTTTCTTTTGCTCCCTTTAATACACATATGAACAAATTACAGTTACTATTTTCCATAATAACTTTTTAAATATTCATCTCTGTGACAAATAACAGAGGTATCCTGAGAATTCAGGGGTTTGGTTGTTTGTTTAAGAGACAGAGGTTTTATTATGTTTGTTGCCCAGGCTGGTATCTAACTCCTGCACTTAAGCAATATTCCCACTTCAGCTTCCCAAGTAGCTGGGACTACTGGCACAAATCACTGGGTCCAACTAGAACTCAGTTCTTAATTCCTACCTTTGTGTTTGTAATTTAGGATATGCTGGATATACAGTGTTTCCATGTTGTAACTTCTTGGATAAGGAAAAAATCTTGGCCACCAGGCCTGGCCAAAAAGGTCAATTCTGAGTTGTAACGTTCATTTCATGTCCACAACTCCCAATGGTTTTTTGGAGTTCCCACTGGGAACCACATAAATTCTGATCGGGCATTTTATTTTCTGAAACTTACAAGAGCTTTACTATTTGATTTCCCACTCCTCACTCCTCTCTCTCCACAAAAAATAACTGTCAACCCTAATTTGACCTGGCTTAGAAAAATCAAGAGTATTAGATTGAATCATATGAAATTATTGATTTTGACAGTTTTTGATGTACAAAACTAACAGTTTCTTATGGCTCAAACTAGTAGCTTTCTTCTGAATGGTAGAGAACATCTGCCATAACGAGATGATTTTTTTCCTTCAAGGAAAAAGAACCACTTAGCCGCACAGGTACTGATAAGAAACATGGTCAACATAACTCCTCTGTAGCATGACCTCCTGAGTGCTCAAATTGTATTATACCAGGAAATCTGGCTTCTTGTGAAGTTCAATCGTTTTGAATTTATGGCATTTTAAATCTTAATTATCTGAGCTGCTATCATTTACCACTGATGCTTTAGTCTCAGTGGAGGACAAGCTTTGGAGGACAAGCAATGTTTAGTGACCTCTTCACTGTATCCCACAGCACATTCCATGTCTGGGAAATGTTCTTTAACAACTTCTGTACTAAAAGTGTTGTTGCAGTTCAGCCCCTGTCAATCTTGGTAGCCCCTTAAGATTTAGAAAGTAAATGAACTGAAATCTTGTTTTCAATAGCCATATTAAAATTCGTTTTTTTTTCCTATTTCTTCTAAACCACACTATTTTCTTTAGGGGGGAAAAAAGGCATAAGTGTAACTAATGTTAACCAACCAAAAATAAATGTTTTCCAGATTCCCTTCTGCAAATAGCCTGGTCTTTATTTGGCCATAGTTTATTTACCCAGGTGCTATGTGTTTGTGGTTTTCATGTATGTGTAATTTAACTTTTCAGAACATAAAAAGCTTTTCAGAATGGTTTTTAACCCCTTGCTGCTGGGCAATTGGGATTTCCTGGTTAGTAATCTATAAGGAAATCCTGACTGCTCCCACCACTAAGAAATAAAGGTGAATCATGCCATTTGTCCCCTTCTTTACCCAAGCTCTCAGAGAAGCACCCACCCAGATTCAGATTGCTGCTGGCAACAACGAAGTCTTATGAACTGCACAGAGTCAGAAGTTTGGTGCTGAGGCCTGAGAAGACAGGGCATTCCTAACTCCCCTGGCACTTGTTGTCCTTATTTTCAGGATATATATCTTTAAAACTCAAAGTACCCTGCTTTGCCTCTTGATTCTAAAAAGCAAATGACTTTACAATGACCCCATATTTTGCCATTTGAGTGAAAGCTTCTGTATGTACCTAAAACTCAAATGAAAAGCTTTGTTCTCTGCTCCTAGAGTATATATATTAAGTGCTAAGAGCACTTTTCTTGACAAGGAGTTACTTATAGAAATATAAGGAATCTTTTAAGATTTCATCATAATACCTGCATAGCCTATTTTAAAGGAATCAAATATTGAGTATTTCATCTTAGCCCCTTGATCTCCACACAGGCACACACAAAATAGGAGCATGTGTTTGTACACAAGTAGTTATATTTGTTTTCTCAGGAACAAGAACTTGATCTTTCTGTGCAGAAAGATCAGTGACATGACACGCCTGTCAAAGGATTTTTATTCCTCATGACAGTCCCCCTTTGAATGTGACCTCAGCTGCAGAACAGATGTTTGCCTTAATACCATCTGTGAAGGTCAGGTGTAGTGGCTAACTCTGACCCATTCATGAGAAGCAGACAACTGGGAACTGGGATCACTGGGTGGGGATGGAGGTGGGTTATCTGGCAATGAGACAGCTGTAATCATAGGGGGGACACTCCTGACCTGAGAGGTGTATGGCCTCACAGACTTAGAGGAGCACCTCAGATGGAATCCATACAGAGTCAGTGATAGGTCTGGCCCAAGGTTAGAATGATTTCTTTAGAGAGGGCTATGGGATAGATGCCCAAATAAATATACTTATTAGGAAATGTGAGCTTAGAAAGGATAAATGGCTTGGAGGGGAAGCTTTAGAAGTGTCTTTCTGATCCTTCTGCCCCATAATCCTCATCGGGGCTCATTTTCTCCCTGGTGTCCTGGAGGGTTAGCAGTGTTGGAAGTCTGACTACAGTTAAGCAGAATGAGACTATCTAAACAACCAAACTTAAAAAAGATAACATCACTAAAGAAAGACTTTTCAGGTGAGTATCAGGATTTTCAAATATAATTTTTATGTTTCAGATTCTCTCCCTTCTTTTTCTTAATGACCCTGGGTGATCTGGAAAGACCTAGAGGCTGTATTTCTGAGGGGTTCTCTACCACAGAGTAGCTTCCTGGCATTAGTGTGGCTTGCAGCTCATTCTCCACCATTCACTAAATGCCTCTTATCCCTTGTTGACCTACCTGTGGGACTAAAATGACATTTGGGTTTTCTGTAGTTTTCACTTTTGGGGCTATGCCCTTTGTATTAAGTCAAACCACATTTTGTCATAAGCCAGTAACTCTTGGTTTTTTGTCCAACTACATAATCACCATGACTGTAACCATCCGATTCTAAGCTGATACTTTCATTCTAGTTATGATATATATTTTTTGAGTACCCTAATGTAGCTCAAACCCTTCAGCAGCAACCTGAAGTTTTAAATTAGTACTTTTAAGAAATTGTGACTTTCCAAGGAACCTAGATTGTTGTCTCTAGATTATAATAAAACAGTTATTTAATCTCAAACAGTTCTTTCAATTTCCAGTCTCTCAATGGAAGATGTATAACTTATAGAAATAGGTTGTCTTATATTTTAAAGTGCAGCTCAAAGAGTACAATATTAAAATTATAAAAATGCAAATTTATTAACTCCATCAGATATAGCACTTCCCTTTATGAGTTTCATATTAAACACACAAATTTAGTGCAGGATACTGTGGCTTAAACATTTACACAGCAAGACAGAATCTGAGAAAAAAACCT
The DNA here is from genome assembly GCA_963573385.1 of Cacajao melanocephalus. Taxonomy (NCBI): domain Eukaryota; kingdom Metazoa; phylum Chordata; class Mammalia; order Primates; family Pitheciidae; genus Cacajao; species Cacajao melanocephalus. The sequence continues at coordinate 4,374 of CAUYLG010071847.1, forward strand.
TTCTGGTACTCTATGGCATGTGGTCACAAAGACAGCAGCTTCTACTCTGTAGTAGAAAGAGACTCCATTTCTTTACTTGTGCCCTTCTATAGAGGACAATAACTAACAATCTACTTTAAAAAGAAATTCTGTGTATATCATAGTCATCCAGCACAAGTAGCCTACAGCAGTGAAGCAGCCAGCACGCAGGTACTGGAGTTAGCTGCCTGGCTCCACAGCCCTGCAGTGCCACCTTCCAGCTACTAATGGTGGGTGCTTCTTAACCTAATTAAACTGCAGGTTTTTTCATAAGTAAAAAGGGGATGATACCACTTACTTCACAGAGTTGTTGTGATAACAGTACTACCTTCTTGCCTGTCTGGCAAAAAAGGGTGAATTTAAAAATTAATTATATAGTGTTCAGCAAAAAAACACAGACTCGTTAGAATCAGTGAGACCAAGTTGAAAGGTACCTCAGAGATTTTCATTTTATAAAAGCAGAAATCAGGTCCAAATAGGGAAAGTGACTTGTAGTTTGTAGAGAAAAATGAATCACACCCTAAAGGTCCTGAATAAAACCTTATCCACTGTGTTCTTATATTTAGAACCCTATCTTCTAAGTTACTTTACAGTGGTAAAATTCTGCCATTTTTAAAACAGAGCAGCTTCATTGATCTAATGTTAGCACAGTGAGGTAGGAAGGACGTGGCAGAACTATGCAAGGGTGCATTTCAGAGCTTGTCCTAAATAGGCAACACCTGGCCCAGTCAACAGACCACATCAGAAAATGCAGCAGAAAATGGGTTTGATCCTTTTAAAAAGAGAGACATGCCCCTGAAGCCAAACACAGGCAAAAGAAAATGTGATGGCAAGAAGGTCTCATTTCTTTTTCTTTTTTTTTTTGAGATGGAGTCTTGCTCTGTTGCCTAGGCTGGAGTGCAGTGGTATGATCTCGGCTCACTGCAACCTCTGCCTCCTGGGTTCAAGCAATTCTCCTGCCTCAGCTTCCCGGGAAGCTGGCATTACAGGCGTGTGCCACCATGCCCGGCTAACTTTAGTATTTTTAGTAGAGATGGGGTTTCACTATCTTTGCCAGGCTGGCCTCAAACTCCTGACCTCTTGATCCACCTGCCTTGGCCTCCCAAAATGCTGGGATTACAGGCATGAACCACCACGCCTGGCTCTAATTTATTTTTCTTATGGGGTAGCACAGGAAACTGTAGTAGTAACTTTATCAGGATTTCAGTGGGGCAGGAGAAAATGTTAAGTAAACATGATTACTTATCTGGCATAAATGTGGATTAATTGAAAAAGCATATTTGGGGCCAAAATGTAAAAATATAAGGTAGATAACTATATGCCAAGTGAAAGTATGGCTGTCTGAATCCTGAAAACTCTTTCAGGGATGAAATGTCAGGGTCAGGCAGGCTTTTGTAATGTACCAGTTATCTGTCATTACTTGGATGAGAATCCAGACAGTATTTGTCTTAATTTACTGCTGACCTGAAGCTTGATGGCACAGAAAATATTCTAGGTAAGAGTCAAGACCCTAACGTTTTGAAAATATGGAACTAACTCTACTAAGATACACATTTTAGTAAAGCTAAATATAAGTAACGGGCCTTTAAAAAATCAGCCTCCAAGGAGATGCGGCCAAAATGTTACATGAAAAAGGCAACCTTTGGTAAATGGCATATAGTTAGTATGAGCTGACAGAGCAATGCCCACCAAAAATGCTTTTTTATTAGTAACCTGAGTTAGCACTGGTACTACTCTGGGAGATTTGTTTTCAGGCATAGACGCCTCACTTTAAAAACATCAAATGGGCACATGTGGGGAGGATTAGGAAGGTGAAAGTCTAGAAATGACAAGAGCAAAGGTTGACAGGAGAAGGTGTTGAGGAACGTGAGACCTGACTTTAAATACCGGAAGAGTGGCCCTTCAACAGAGCAATTGGACAATTCTTTGACTAAAGGAGGCAGAATTTGTATAATGGGTAGAAGAGGAAGACAGATTTCACTCTAAAAAACAAAACAAAACAAAAAACTTCCTAATACCTGAAGATTACAGAGTTGGAAAAGGCTTCCAGAGGATTCCTGGAAAGGCAATGAACTTGCATTTGTTCACAACAAATGTTCAGGACGACAGGACGACTGCTTATCTGTTTGTGGCCTGGGAAATGTTAGGTAGTGATTATGTTCAGATGGGATGACATAGAAATAAGATGGGATGATTTCTAGGGTTAATTCAATCTGAACTTATATAGGCCAGGTAGAAAATTGCTTTTCCTAACTATATAGTAAAGGAGAGGTAAAAATCTTAGTGTGGCTAGTGATTATTGAAATGTATCATGTAAGACACAGTTCAACAGGTCTGACTTTCAGTCATTTCAGAGCCCAGACAGCTACAACCTTCCTTTCAGTGTGGGAGCCACAGGCAGGGGTGAATCAGTATTTGTGCACATGCTCTTCACTACCAGAGAGGGTACTCAAGGGTACAAAGTGTATCCTGTTTGTTTTGCCCAGTATAGCCTGCTGGAAACAAAGATTAAATAGAACCAACATGAAATAACAATTTCTGTAACAATGCATGGTTGTGGTATTGTTTTATTTTTCCCCAGCACATCTTAAAAATGACACATGGGCATTTGCTTATAGAACAGTACAGTCTAAGAAAACCAGTAAGAGGAGACTCTGAACATACACTGAAAGCATGGAATATTGACTATGTGTTGAGCCCTTGTGGAAAACAGTATGGCTCAGTCGGAATTGACAAAGCTATGCTGGAATCTCTCAGGAATTTCCCTTCCCACTGCATATCCCCTTTTAGACTATGAATGTAAAGAGAAGAACTGTTTGTATGCATTAGTTACAGCAATATAATGGCTTACATACAAGCGCTTACCCACATGTAGTTCCCAAAGGATTACTACAGTACTGGCAGGAATATGTATTGCCTTGGAGGAAGACTCAGGATAAGATATTATTCAAGTCAAGTTGTATCAGAGCCAAAGTATTTCAAAAAAGCACTTAGCAAAAAGGACAAAAATTAATATAACCTACATATATTTCTCATAAGATTTAATCATTGTCCAGGAACAGAAATATTCGTTATTCTGAAGGCACCATCACACGAAAAAGGACTGACACACAATATTAGGAATAAAAACCACCTGCCCCCCAACCTCCACAGGTTCTGCTCCTCAGGGAGCTTGTGAGCAAACATCCAAAAAGAATGTAGTGAGTGTCTTGAGGCTCAATGCCACATCCACCAAGCCACAACTTAGGGCTACTAGGTTGGGTCAGTAAAATGAAAATGTAGGAATGAAAAGCACATACAAATCCCATTGACTGATTAGATGTGTATCAGAGTACAGGTCTACCATACAATTAGTTAAATATACTAGAACAGATTATCCAAAACAACAGTGTGGAAAGAATTACCAGTGTTTCCACATACAACTACTTAATTCCTGACAATGTTCTTGAAGAGGAATAGCCTTGAACTGCTGAAAGACCTCTGTCTAAAGACTTATCCTCTCCCACTCATTTAAAATAATGGCTATTTCATGGAAAAAAAAATCCCAACAAGGCACTATGAGCTTTTAGGGATACAGTATAAGTAGTTCAAAAAACAACCACTTATAGAAACTTGTATGCCAGTATGAGCATTTCATGTCCTTTTCTGATATGTAAACAAGATTACTTTAAAGGAAAAACATGTTTCCTAGGGTGCTTGTGGTGTTCAGGAAAAACACGGCCAACAATAGACTGTCTTAAAAACATGTATGTATGTTGCTTAGAAATCCACCATAAAACAGATTTTTTTCCTTTTCTTTCTCACTTAGAGTTGGAATTCAGAGTCTCTGTAAAATGTTTTTCCTTGTGGAAAAATAATCTCCTTTGGAAACCAAAAAAGAAATCTTTTCATGTTCACAGAACTAAAGTTACTAATTTCTGTGACGATTCTTTGGCTTGAGTGTTCTATATATCAGTGGTCCTTACTCTGATTTGCTAAGGAATTAATTGTGATTAGAAGAGCACAAAAGTGCTCACTCTTTGAGGATCTCCCAAAGTTCAAAAGGGAATGCTTCAGGTTCACAGGAGTCTCAGTGCCTCCTGAAAATATAGCATTGCTTTAAAAAAAAAGATTAGGGATTGACAAAACCTAGCTAACAATATCCTCAACTATAACTCCAAAGAGATTTAGTCAAAAGTAGGTTGCACTTGATTATGCTACAAGCAACAAAATTATCAGAATTTTGTGTTTTCAAATCAGTGGAAATATGAACACGAAAAACTAAAGTTAAAAGAAAAACCCATATGCAAACAGAAGAATAAACAGCTTCACACTCCCTTTGAAGAAAAAAAAAAATCTTAGACCCAGGTCAATTTTATTAATAATATGTACTATAATCTCTTGACATTACAAGTAGTTTTTACAGTTAAATTTCACACTGAAGACAAACACTGATTGGCTTAGGGAGCAGAAAGCTGAGTAACTTATATCCTTTTTATCAGACACTATATTTTAACAGTTTAAGAAAACCTTTTACACTTTCTGGATTTAAGCATCAATGTGTAAGTGGTTTCCTTTACAGGAACCTGGCATTAGTAAGAATTAAGTGAATATACTGACATATGGCTCATTTGGGAACATGAAGCCTAGAGCAAAGCCAAGCTTCTATAACTCATAAAGTCAAAGCTAAAACACTCTGGATTCTTCAAACCTAAATGGGCACTTGTTATTTTCCACTTTTCTTCCACCATGAGCTAAGCCCTAACTAAAATCAAAGTTGATAAGGATTAAGTGGTAAACAAAAAAAAATTATTAAAGCTGTCTTTAACTCCTGTCTCAGTGTTTTTAAAAATGTAGATATGCTTTCCTCAGCATTCCATTTTGGCTGCCTCAAGCACCAGCACCTGCAGTGAATCAATCTGTAGTAAGTAACCGTGTTCTAACATTTATATGGAATAGAAGTTCAACCAAACCCAGCCCCATTTGAACAGCCAAGGGAACACACTTCAGTGTAGGACTACAGAGCTTCTCTGACAAGCTACAGTTAATACAAAAGAATATGACAAAGGAAAGTCTGGGTGCCAACATGCAGAAAGGCATTTTCAAAAATGCAAGCTAGGACTTAGAAGTTACTAACAGACTACTCTGTGGGGGTAAAAGGTTTCCTTGCAACCATCTGTATCTGGTATAATATACACACCGATGGAAGCTCATCCTTTACTGCAATTTTGTTTTCAAAATACATCAATACAGTTATGCAAACTAGAAGGCTTCCAACTTCATAAATAACTTTTAAGTAATAGTACTGTAATATGTAAGTACTTTTAGAAAGAAAACTCCTACTTCCTTAGAAGAAGAAATAATATAATCCTCTTTTCTTTGTGTAAAATGATGGGCACAATAAACACGTGGCTTCCACAATTCTTACTAAGCTAAAAAAGCTCAAGTTACTTATCATAAGACTAAATTGACTTATGTACTACTAGAAATTGCACCAAACATTAAGGCAACAGTTTTTTTAAGGATCAATAAAGCCTGTTCATATTGAGTCTTTAGTATTCAATGTCATTTCTCACTAGTGGCAAGTTACCATTCTCACTGAAACCCCAACCCAAATGTGACATTACCAAATTTAAGTAAATTATTGCAAAGATGACTAATTTAAGAAAGTCAGTGTTATGCAATACTGAAAACCAAATGGCAACAGGTTTTTAAACTTTAAAATAAACATTAAAAATGAGTTAAGAAGCATCACATAGTGTTCTCCTGACTTAACTTTTATGAAGTCATTTTAAGATACTATAGAAATAACAGACATGGTTTAAGTGCTTCTGTGCATATTCATGAACTCAGTCCTCCACAGATACTAAGTCTACACTGAGGCACCTCCCAGAAGTGGGTGTGTGAAAGTTGGGCTGGGGATAGGGGGAGGCTTTCTGATTTACTAAATCAGAGTGAAACAGTACTGATGAATGTTCTTGTGTTTTAAAATGATTTCGGCAGAAATTATTCCACCTACAAGATGGAGTCACCATTATAAAATCAAGATTGGGGAGTCCTGCATATACATGGAAAAAGAAAGACAAAGATATTAATCATGAATTTCCATAAGGTTCATGGAGAATAGTGAACACAATAATTTCAGGTGTTATATTTATAGTTTCCTAATATCAAGTACAGATTTCTGAGGTTATTGAAATTGAACTCCCTGGGAAAGAATGTTATTAACAATCACATGCAAAGGAATGGATCTGCTTATGAACCTGTTTTATTTTTTCAAAATTACTCAGAAACATATTATATATATACTTCCAGTGAGACATTAGTACCTTCTTAATTTTATATTTTGATTACCAATTAGAGAAATTACCTTCATGAACAGATGTATGTTATAAAGCTGAGATTTTTATAATTCTAGAGGCAACTTTCTCATCAAGTGTCCAACTAGGTTAAATACCAAGGGCTTAAAGCAAAGATCTGCTGGAAATTTTATAATTAAAAATAAATCACCAATGAAGAGAGGCAGCTTCTAAAAAATAAATATTTCATTTTGTTGTTAAACTTATATTTAATTCTAATTTAATTACAGATTTATTAATTTGAGGCCAATTTTAATAGTTAAAAATTATTTACCATTTTGAAGTCTTAAAAATATCATTTTGTCAATTTTAAATTATCATTTTTCTGGTTAAGGCTACTTCTGATATAAAAGGTATCAAACTGCCCAAAAATACTTTGGAGCTGTTGCTACATACACAGACAGTGCATCCTTTTAAAGGATTGTCTGCATTTTGACTTACATTATCTGATCAAGAATTAGTTTTTAAAAATTATCAAAAGTTAGGTATTGCATTAAGAAAAGAATCCATCTCAAAATGTGAATCATGAACCTTGGCAGACAGTGATTCAAAGTAATAATTTCACTTTAATATCCAGATTTGAATGTACAAATGCTTGCTAAATGTGATTAATGTTCTCATTATTTAAGAAACAGGATATTTCAAACTTTATGGTATATGCATGAATACATTACATTTTAAAAAAATTTAGGTTAAACCAGTTATTCAAAAAAGGCATTAAACCATTATTAAAAACTAAATTGAAACTTTACTTTTTATATGAAAACTTATCATGCCATTGGGATTAATTTTTTAAAAGCAAAAATAAGTTTTGTCATTGAAACTGTTGAGGCTTTCAAATTCAGTAGTTGAATAATGACTGTTTCTTTAGCCAAACAATTCTTGAAACTGGAGACATTAAGTGTTAGGAATCTTCCTTCTGCTCATGCTGTAGCTGCTGCTTCTGCATCTCAGCAACAAGAACGTGAAATCAGAAACACTGGGACTCAAAGTTGAATAAAGGCATTCATTTCATGGTAAACCTGTTCTTCACTTGCAATGAGGGATGTCAGCTTTTCTTACAAAACATATTGTCAATGAATTAGAATATAACAACAGGTTATCTCAGTGATAAAAATACAACTTATATTTCAATAGTAACAGAAATATAGAGAACAAAAACATGTCCCCTAACAGAATAATTTGTATATTGATGATTTAAGGTTTTATGCATGTATACTAATTTCAAAGAAAAACATAGGCCAAGCACCTTACAGAAGTGAAGGCTTTCTAAATAACAGGTTGCCTATATTATTTCACAAATATCCTTCGCCTTAATGGCCTATTCACACTAGAATATGCTCTTAAACAATGTACATGTGTATCACTCCTCAGTGGAATCATTCCCTAGACATCTGCTTCCCAGAAACGTCCTTTTAAAAAGAGGCTAGCTGAGCAATCACTGATACCAAAATCTGCCTTTGTTCCCCAAGAGGAAGCATCAATACAAAACAGCTGGCAGCAGCTTCCTCTGGAATAACTGGCAGCCTTGTGCTGCTGCCTAAAATCTGAAATGACAACCAGTTGGCTGTAAAATGACATACCTACAATGAGAGAGATTTAGGAATACCATCTGTCAATCCATAGATGTAGAAACAAAACAAACTACAGAATGAAAACAAACTTATTTTAAACCAACAAACAAATGTATCCAAAATATAGTCCATGATATATTTAATTACTGGTATAACCACAGTTGAAAACTTAAAAAAAAACAGTGATTATTTTTGTAATGATGCTAATGGATTTATAAAAGATTTCTGTTTCCAAAGATGTTATTGGGGTCCACATATTCCTTGACAGACTTCAGCATCCCAAAGCCGACATCAGAGATACTTTCCTTTAGCCATTGCTTCCGTAACTTGCCCACTGGAAAAACAAAATCAAAAATGCTTCAATATACGCTATGATGCTGGGAACCAATCAATCTTGTGACCATGAGTGAACAAACACTGTGTGATAAATGCTTTTATTCAAAAATGAGAAATGTTTTGCTTTATTTGATTTATTGAGCCCACCAGACTATCAAGCTCATTAAGCCCAATGTATTCCCAGGGGAAGTCTGTGCTCCACAGTGTCTCCTTTCTCTGTAAACTATGAAATGGAGATTGAAGGAAGCTTGGACGGAGATTACAGCCCATTTTACAAATAACAAAATGAGAAAAACGTGCATTTCAAAAAAACCCATCTCTGCCTTAACTACCACAACACACCCAAGTTTTAGAGAAAATGAAGTTAACTAAAGAAAAACATCATATTGAGATGAATTTGTTGGGTAAATTTAGCAAAAATGACAGGATATATATCCTTAAAATATTTTTAGAAACATAAAGGCTTAAAAAAATAAGAAAATTTGAAACTTTAATAGGCTTAAGAAAAAAATCTGGCTATAAAGCTTCTATTTACATTTTCTTTTCACAGTACTTTTAAATAAATTTGCATGTTCCCAAATAATGGTTACTTTCTTTCTACTGTTTTTCCAGATTTAGATTTTTTTTTCCTAAGGCATTAAATAAATCAAATACCTAATCCATCGTAAACTTAATCTTTTGCTTTTACATACTGTAAAAAGTTCCCTTTTTTTGTTTCTAAGTCTTGCTAATTTGTTCTGAGAATAGTGCAGTAACATAACGATTAGCAGCATAAATTACATTTCAAAAGGTACTCAATGAAAAACATAACCTTTTCTAAGAAGAACTTTTGTAAGAAAGAATATGTACTTAATCTGTAAAAGAATTCTGAAATGTCAACTTGCTCTGGCATTACAAAGCAAAGCAATATGCTAACTTATCTGTGGCAAAATGGATAAATCTTTCAATTTACAGTTAGGATTAATTTGTAGTTGTACTTTTCCAAAAAACTCATTATTGTAATAATTGAATTCAAATGGTCATTTTCCACAAATGTTCATTAATGATCCAAAGTCATCAACAGTGATTTAATTGACCAACTGAAATGGGAAACCTTCTTTCATTAAAGTATTCAGCCTGTCATTCTAAAATGCATTCCCATTTATCAGGCTGTAGTGATACATCATAGCATCTGCCTTTTGGAAACCTTAAATACCATTTTAAGCTCAACTGAAACCACCTTTTGTGTCAAGTTCTCCAAGAAACCATCAAATTGTCATCAAAATAATAAATACTATGATAACCTCAGAAAGCAAATTATCTGCTTGGCTTTCAGAAACAAAAAAAGGTTACTGGTATTAAGATGGGGGAAACAAGGTTCAGCAGAAAAAAAAAACCTTAAATTCAAAATGAAAAATTCTGTTTGAGATAGCTCTAAAACCAGAAGCTAAGAAGTACAAATTCCTACTCATGCAATTTCTACCACCTAAAGACATTCTACCAGGACCTTCTAATATCTCCTAAGGGACCGACCATGACTATGATTCAGTCTGTTTTTTCACATGCAAATGGATTAGACTCTAAGCTCTTCAACTCTAATATTCTCTGATTTAAAGCACTCTTTAAAAAAAGTTAAAAGTCAGATTTTTCTAGATTTGCTCCACAGGATTTTTTTTTAAACGACTACTCTGTGAGTGGTAAAAGTGGCATTACTATATTATTATGAGCTGCCCATGCTGAAGCAGCTAAAGAGAGAGAGGTGAAGAGAGCAGTCAATGCCAGTCTCCACTGTTATCTGTAATATAGTTTCACTGAATGTATCCTGTGGTTATGGATGTAATTGTCCTGAAAAGACTGCAAACAACTGCTCCAACAAGATGGAGCACATTAGAACCTCAGCAGGATACCCAACAGCTAGCTTGTCTGCCTGGTTTTACACCTCTAGTAATAATGCAATTCCACAAGGAACTGAACCATCATCTGAGAAGCCACCCAACAGCCATTGCATATTTAATGAAGTCGCTCACCAAGTGCTGGAAAACAGAAGGTGCTTGGAGTGCATCATTAGTTCTGTCAGAGGGATAATTTACACATCTATCTTGTCAAATTTTCTACGGTTTATACTTTTGCAATAATCAATCTAACATACATTTGATTAGTGAACTAGAAAGTAAAAAAAAAGGCAGTACAGCCAACAAAGCTGTGGCCCCTCATAAACACATTTGATGAAAGCATTTAACCCCTTTGTGGCAGAGGTCTGGGGCTTCTTCTGCCACTGATAACAGAATTTGAACTGGGGTCAGAAATCTTGGTTTATGCAATTAAAGGTACTAGAAATCTTTGGCTTTGTTTAATAATTTAAGTCAACTACTTCAAAGTATACAGACAGAAAACACATTCAAACAAAAACATTCAATATGCCTTAACAACAAGACAATTATTGGAGTCTTCTTGAGATTCTGGAGAACCTTATGTAGCTACCTCACATGGATCAATAAAACAACAAACCACCACAGGCCCTACTCTTACAGAAGGAACACACTTCAAAGTACAAGATTTTTATTCCAGAGCTAAATACCACCACTAATAATGCCTTTTGTATAATTCTTAGTTGTACTGCTAGGCATTCAGAAATTAGCTAACTGATCTGTACCCATGTAACCCATGGGTATATAACTATATAGCAGTTCCTTATTAAACACCTGTAAATCTCATTTTCAGAAAGGGAAGAAATTATACTCTGTCCCTTATATAGCATGCCATATTAAAGGAAGGGAAAATGAATGACTAAAGACAGTAAATAACAGGTGGCCTAAATCTATTTCAATTTACCTTGTATGTGATAGTTATCTACTGAAAGGCATTTATGCACATACCACATAAAGCCTATTCTTCCTTTTAGACCTGAATCATCTGATGTGGGGTATTCGTAGCTACTGACCCAACACATTTCTTTGACTTCTGATGCTCTACAAGTATAAATCCAGCCTGAGAGTCAACACCAGAGCTACAAAAAGCCAAGATCATCATTTCTGAAAACAAGATAAGTACCTTGTATTCCATAATTCTCTACTATTCTAAATATATGATTCTTTAAGTACTTAGGTATTTAGATATATTTTATATGACACAAAAAAGATGGGCCAAATACTGAATATTATAGAAAACTAGGCCAGGCATAGTGACTCATGCTTGTAATCCCAACATTTTAAGAGGTGGATGAGGTGGGAAGATCATTTGGGCCCAGGAGTTCAAGACCAACCTGGTTAACATAGTGAGACCTCATCTCTAAAAAAAAAAAAAATTTTAATAAAAAATAGGCTGGGCATGGTGGCTTACACCTGTAATCCCAGCACTTTGGGAGCCTGAGGCAGGCAGCTCACCTGAGGTCAGGAGTTTGAGACCAGCCTGGCCAACATGGTAAAAACCCGCCTCTACCAAAAATACAAAAATTAGCTGGACGTGGTGGCGGGCACCTGTAATCTCAGTTACTTGGGAGGCTGAGGCAGGAGAATTGCTTGTACCTGGGAGGTGGACGCTGCAGTGAGCCAAGATTGTGCCACTGCACTCCAGCCTGGAAGACAAGAGGGAAACTCCATCTCAAAATAAATAAATAAATAATAAGCTGGATGTGGCAGCATGTATTTGCAGTCCCAGCTACTCAGGAGATTGAGGCAGGAGGAGAACTTGAGCCCAAAAGTTTTAGGCTGCTGTGAGTCAAGATCATGCCACTGCATTCTAGTCCAGGTGACAGAGAGACAAAAGAAGGAAGGAAGGAAGGAAGAAAGGCAGGCAGGCAGGGAGAGAGAGAAAGAAAGAAGAAAATAAAGAAAGAGAGAAAGAGAAAAGAAGAGAGAAAGAAAGAAAACTAATGGTGGGGGATTTTTTCTGCTTAAATTTAAAATGGAGTTCACCTTTTTACAATTTAATTTCTAATAGTGTATATACAGACTGGATAAAACAAGCTTTATGTGTTCTTCTACACATAGTACATTTTTAAAACTTTACTTTCGGAACAGAGAATATGGAAGCTTTCGGGTACAGTTTTTCAAATTATAGGCTTACTATTCCCCTGGATACTAAGAGATTCAAGAAAGAATGTAAGAAAGAAGTTGTGGCATGATTGACGGCATAAATGAATGAACAGACATGTATGCAAGGGATAAGAGGTAAAATGATGTACATGAAAAATGTGGACATAGAGGCCAATCCGGCCACCAAAAATTATCTGGAACTATTCCTTGAAGCTTAAGAGATTGAAGATTTAGCAGAAACTACCAAATAGTCCTAACCTAAAGGGGATAAATCCAGGGTCTGCTTGTCACAGAGGTCTTTAGCTAGGTGAATTTTAAATTTTTAAATCATACATGATTATAAGTCAAAAAGATTTATTATAGACTTATTAAAAAGAACAAATTATGAAATGGGCCATACATTTAGAAGATTATTGAAAGTGAAGCTCAGAAGTAGACTTCAGCCAAAGCAAAAAGCACCTAACAATTTAACAACTATATTTTGAAAGTTCTAGTTAGGGTATCCTGAATGTCTCTTTAGCACTATTCTACAGGTCTGATTTTAAAAAGAAGATATACACTTAGCTGCTTATATGAGTGATCTGAGCACTGACTTTGTATTTCAAGATTAAATTAATCTGACCAAACTACTGCTTTATTTTATGTAAGAAAGTAGTGCTAGAGGGACACCCAACCTCTTCCCCGGATTAACAGTTTGCTAATCACATGAAACTAACTATAAAAAGTATTCTGTAACAATGTAATCATGTAATGCAGGTATTCTCAGACTAATAAACATATTATTTATAAGTTATAGACATAAAATTGTCAAAGAGAAAAAGTTCTCTTTAGAGATCCAAAGCTAAGTGATATTATCCAAGCCACCTATACTCACTCTCCTGGTGATATACCTGAGGCTAGAAGCTGCTACAGGTATAGCATGTGGTAAGAGACAGCAAACACAATGTTGTCCCTGGGAGTTTTGTTTTGGGTTTGGCCCCTGTAGTCATATAGGGGTCGGGGGTTGGTGGGGTGGGGAGCAAGGATCAGTACCTTCTTGCTACAGATGTTCTCTGTCAGCTCTCAAATCTGTTTAACCTATGATATAGCTGAAATATTAATAGTTTAATATTCAGCTAAATTATGGGTTAAATTGGTTTCCACAGTATGTTTTTACAATCTAACTACAACATTGCTTGTGGTTAGATTGTAAGAACATACTGTGGAAAAAATATTATAATCAACCTATAAGTTTTGTTAGAAAAGGCCAGTCAAAGAAACTGAAAAAAATTAAAAGGCAAAACAAAACTTCTATCTTATGGTAATCTGATAAAGAGTCAATGCTGGAAAGGCTATACTCATCTGGCAGCTATCAAAAGAATAAGACATCGACACTGATACAGTCAAGAACAGTTCTATCACAAAAAGGATCCCTGCGCTGTCTGTTTATAGTCACACCCTCTCCAGCCTCAACATTTGGAAATCACTAATCTTTTTTTTAATTTTAAGATATTGTCATTTCAAAAATGTTATAGAAATAGAACCATGCAGTATGTAACCTTTTGAGATTGGCTTTTATTCACTTAACATAATTCCCTGGAGAATTATCCAAGTTGTTGCATGTATCCATAGTTCATTCTTTTTATTTATTGCTGAGTAATATTCTATGTTATGGATGTACCACAGTATGTTTAGCCATTCACCAGCTGAAGGACATCTAGGCTGTTTCCGGTTTGGAGCTATTATGCTATTATGAATGAAGATGCTATGAATATTTAGATTCAGGTTTTTATGTGAACATAAGTTTTGTTTCTCTGGTACAAATGCTCAAAGGTGGTGCATTTGCTGGGTTGAGCGGTGATGACATGTTCAGTTTTGTAAGAAACTGCCAAACTGTTTTCCAGAATGGCTATACCACTTTGCATTCTCCCGAGCAATGTATGAGTGATTCAGTTTCTCTGCATCATTGGCAGAATTTAATATTGTCACCATTTTTTATTTTAGCTATTCTGATAGGTGTGTAGTGATATCTCCTGTGGCTTTTTCATTTCTCTAATAGCTAATGATGTTGGACATCTTTTCATGTGACTATGTGCCATCTGTATATCTTTTTCAGTGAAATTTTTCTTCATGTCTTTTGCCTATTTTCTAATTAAAGTATTTGCTTTTTTACTAATGAGCTTTGAGAGTTCTTTATATATAATAGATATGTCTTTTTTTGGATATAGGGTTTGCACATATTTCCTCCTACTCTATAACCTATCTTTTTATCCTAACAGAGTCCTTCATAGAGCAAAAGTTTCAAGTTTTGATAAAACCCAGTTTATCAATGTTTCATGGATTGTACTTTTAGTGTCCAGTCTAAAAACTCTTTGCCTAGCTCTAGATCCTGAAGATATTCTATGCATTTTTCTAAAGATTTTATAGTTTTGTTTTACTTTTAAGTTCATTATCCATTTTGAGTTAAATTTTTGTATAGGTATGAGTTCTTTTTTTAGGTCAGAGTTCTTTTTTTTTTTTAATCCCCAGTACTATTTATTAAAAAAAACTATGCTTCCTCCACTGGATTGCTTTTCTACTTTCGTCAAACTCAGCTTGGCATATTTGTGTGCTCTATTTCTGGGTTCTGTATTCTGTTCCACTGATCTATGTTTCCTCCTCCAATAACACACAGTTGACTACTGTAACTATATAATAAGTCTTGAAATAAGATAGATTGACTGCTCTCACTTTATTCATTTTTTTCATGTCTCTTTTAGCTGTCTAGTTCCTTCTCCTTACCATATAAATTTTGGAAAAATATTTTCTATATCTATTAAACATCTGCTGAAATTTTGACAGAAAATGTACTAAACAGATAGATCAATTTGGAAAGAACTGACAGCTTTACTGTGTTGAGTTTTCCACCAAACCATGAATACTGTATATCTCTTCATTTATTTTGGTCTTCTTTGATTTCTTTCATCAAGATTCTGTAATTTTCAGAATACAAATTCTGTATATATTTTGCTACATTTATGCCTATTTCATTTTCTTTGGGACAATTGTAAATGGTATTAGATTTTGGTTTCTATATGTTTATGTTACTATTTAGAAATGTAAGTGATTTTTGTGTTTGATCTTGTATCCTGCAATCTTGCTGACTCTGTTTTGTACATTCTTTGGAATTTTCTACATAGTCAATAATGGCACCTACAAATAGGGATATATTTCCTCCTTTCCAATCTGTATGACTTTTATTTCACACTACAAGTTAACAAATGGCCCCAAACCTAATTTTGTTGCTCAGCTTCTGAGTAGTTTCCTTTTAAACTTTCTAATACTATTAGATTCCGGTAAGACTACCAAAAAAAGGTAATAGCAGCTGCCCTATAATTATAATAGGGAATAATTTTGGTTAGGTAAAAAGACATCAATATTTAAACTAGGACTGGTTATACTTAATCAAGGTTTTTAACTTCCTGACAAGGACTTAGGTATAATTTTAGCAAATGAACAACTTAAAAACTTAAGTCATAAACTGAAATTAAATACATGTCTGACATAAACTTTGCTATTTAAACTGACCAGCTCGACAGTTATAAAAACAAGCACTATGAAGATTAAGTTAAGTAGGTTTTATATTTCCTATAGCCTCCAGTTTCAGACTACATCTGTTTTCTCTGATACACAAACCCAGAGTTAAAATAGCTCCATTTATCACAGCATGATTGTAGGCAGACAAACCAGCCTGTCTGTTTCCAGATAGTGAAAGCAACTGTTATTAATCACAATTACAGGCCAAACCCTCCAAGAGAAATTGCATCAGTATTCTCCCAAACCCTGGTCCTTTTATTCTGGAACTCAAAAATGGTACTGAGAGTGTCACGACACTGCCTGAAGGTCAGTAAATAAAGACGCTACTATGAGTTCAACTTGAGTTTTAAGTTCAGGGTGCAAATCAAGAAAAATCTTTTCTATACATAAAAATAAATGATCTCTCAAAAGTTCTAGTATTGAATAAGTTTAGCAAGGCAACTAAAAACATTATTTAAAATTTATATTGAAAAGGTTTCTACTTTAAGAAACTATACTGAATAGCAGCAGGCATTTGAAACAAATTAGATGATTACCTTTAAACAGAAAAGCTATTACGAAAATCACATTTTTTGAGAGCAAATTTCATAGCCAATACTGTGAAGGATATTTATTTTTCTTCCATGCTGATTGTAAGAAACTTTCCTATAGGGTGAGATCAACTGTAGTTATAGATGAAGTGTTAAAACTATGTGGAATCATATCCCTTCAAGGTATGGATCTTTCTCACATAAATTGTAATCCTTTCTTTAGGGTTAAGAGTTTAAGAATACATAACAGAGTGCCAACTGGTGCTGTATTTTGCTATTATTAAAAACAAAAAAAACTACTGTGTTTTAAGCACCTACTAAATGCAAGGCATTTAGATGTTTCACATATACTATCATGTTAAGTCTTACAATAAACATATGAGGGAGGTACGATTATTCTGATTTTGCAGGTGAGGAAAGTGCAAGTCAGAGAAATTACTTCCCTAAGGTCACACAATTAAGTGTAAAACCAGGAGTCCAACATAGCTTTGATTCCAGAGCCTATATTATTTCCCCTCTATTGATCAGCCACTCAAATTTATATTGGTTTTGAGACAAAGTTTAAATGGAACCTTACATACTTAATGCATCTATGGAAGAACACTAAATGGCTAGTGGTACGGAGTTGCAGAAAAATGCACATTATTTTACCCTATTTCTCCAATGAATAACTCACTCTGCTAATACACTTTCCCAGATATATTACAGAATAAACTGTGCCTTTCTGTGACTAAATATGACCCTCTATTCAATATTTAGGCCTAGTTCTCAAATGTTAAGCTAAATTAACTATGAGACTATTGTCATTCATTTTTTTTTTTTTGAAGAGACAGGCTCTTACTCTATCACCCATGCCGGAATGCAGTGGTGCAATGCCAGCTCACTGCAACCTTAACCTCCCAGGATCAAGCCATCTTCCCATCCCAGCCTCCCAAGTAGTTAGGACTATAGGCATGTGCCACCACACTGAGCTAGTTTTTTTTCTTAGTTTTTGTAGACATAGAGTCTTGCTATGTTGCCCAGGCTGTCTCAAACTCCTGGGCTCAAGCAATCCTCCCACCTAGGCCTCCCAAAGTGTTTGGAATGCAGGTATGAGCCACAGCCAACTACTGCTATTCTAATATGAAAGAATAATATGCAAGATTCAGAGCTGTTTGAGAATTTGCAAAACTGTTCAAATTCTGTGAGCATTTATTTGGGCATGCAGTTATCCACTCACTTAACATATTCATTAAGCATCTATGACGTAGAACTATGTAGAGCAGCCAGTCACTGTTTGGGGAGTGAGAAATACAGTGACAAACAAGATAAATTCATTAACCTCAATGAATTTAATTCAAATGGGAAATATAGAAACTACACAAGAAGACAGGGAAGATCCCTCTAAGAAGATGACATTTTTATTAGAGACCTAAACGATGGTAGAAAGTGAGCCATGCAAATATCTGAAGGAGAGGACAAGAGAAATAACATTAGAAAAAGAGGGAACAAACAGCAAAGACCTTGAATGGGAAAAAGGACTAGTATGTCTGAGGAACAGCAAGGTCAATGCTGCTAGAGGTACAAAGTAATTAAAGATGAGGACAGAGAGAGGGATACAATACATATTCTTGAAGGTCATGATAAGGAGTTTGCATATTGTTCTGAATGTGAGAAGAAACCACTGATTTTTTTAGCAGATTAATCCAGCAGCAGGAGAAATGAGAGTACAGGAGCAGAGTGGAGGAAGACAGACCAGTTAGGAGGCTACTGCAGAAGACAGTGATTTGAACTAGGGTAGTGGTGTATAGTGGTGTAGAGGTGATATATTTTGGTATCTGCGAGTTATCAGCATATAGATGGTCTTTTAAATTGTGAAACTGAGATAATCGCTGAAGAAATGAGTGAACATAGAGGAATCAAGGTTTGAGGGCTGAGACCTAGAAGACTCCAATATTTAGCAATTTAGAAGAGAAAAAAACTAGAAAAGGGAAATCATCTTCATTTTATCAGCATACCTAAAGTATGTTTTGCATTCAGACTTATCAGGTTTCTTTTTCTAAGCACTAGAGGAAACCAGGCAGTTCAGAGTCTGTTTCCATGCAGTCACACTTTTGACCACATAGAAAATAAAAATATGAGAAATAGGATAGACATAAAAGATTTCTATTTAAATGAGGCAAAACCTCTAAATAAATTAATATGCCATCAAACCTTGCTAGATTCAACTTAAAGCCAATCATTTCTGAAAATAAATTATTTCACCAAATTTGGCGTCTTCAATAAAAGAAGGCCTATAAACCTAGAACCTGAAATATGCATATATATTATACACATAGTTTTAATGTAACATGATATGACTGCCATTTGTTTTATTACCTGATACTGCTGACATGTTAGGAACCTACAATCGAGAAGTGTAAAAGCAACCAGAAAGAAAACTGACTTATGGGAAAGAACTGAGAAAACAATGAAAATATCTATCATGAGGAAATTAAAATTTTAATTGACTTCTGTTCAGCGGTTTCATCTAAAGTAGGGCAAGTAACTAACTCAGACAATGTCAACATTAAAGAAACAGATTTTATGTTTTAAAAGAAAAATAGTAATGTATAATATTTCTTTTCCTTTTATTGATTGAGACAGGGGCTTGCTCTGTCACCCAGGCTGGAGTGCAGCGGTGCAATCACGGCTCACTACAACCTTGACTTCCCAGGGTCAAGAAATCTTCCTACCTCAGCCTCCTCAATAGCTGGAATTACAGGTAGACGCTACCATGCCCAGCTAAGTTTTGTATTTTTTGTAGATACAGGGTTTTGCTGTGTTGCCTAGACTGGTTTTAAACTCCTGAGCTCAAGCAGTCCACCCACCTCCGCCTCTCAAAGTGTTGGGATTATAGGCATGAGCCACCAAGGCCAGCCCACATACATTAAAAAAAATTAATTACATGTCTCTTTTCAAAGTCTGTCATTTTCAATCTTTTTAGATTTTACTCACTCTAGATATTTTAGGCTTTTAATTAAGAGGACAAGGATATGGAGGCAGGAAGACCTGAGTTCAAATTCAAATTCTGGCACCAACAATTATTGCTGATTTTTGGGCCAGTTACTTTATATTCAGAAGGTTAGCATCTTCATGTGAAAGACAGGAATAATATCTATTCCACTGCATTAAGCAGGATTAAAGGAGATTAAGTATGCAGAACACCTAGGCAAATATTTACAGCTTTATAAATGTTAATTCTTTTCCTTTATTCTCTCTCCTTTCTCTTCAGTGTTTCAGCATCTATAGCATTTACATGTTTACTAAAGTCATCTTTTGAATGCTTTTCAAAGAAAAGGGCAGTCTCTTACCTTAAAGTAGCAATAATATAATGCTATCAGTTTTCATCAGGGGCTTTTGAAATGGTATAGTATTTTATTCTACTAGACTATAAGGCTCTTCACGGGAAGGACTGCCATTCTTTGAAACCATATTGCCTAGTAGACCAGTAATACTTATAATATGGAACATGGATTATACAACATTAAAAGGTATTAAGCATACTTTACATAAAAAAATATGACAAGCACTTTGGGAGGCCGAGGCGGGCAGATCGCCTGAGGTCAGGAGTTCAAGACAAGCCTGGCCAATATGATGAAACCTTATCTCTACTAAGAATACAAGAATTAGCCATGTGTTGTGGCACACACCTGTAATCCCAGCTACTCAGGAGGCTGAGGCATGAGAATCACTTGAACCCAGGAGGTGGTGGTGGCAGTGAGCTGAGATCGCACCACTGCACTCCAGCCTGGGTGATAAAGTGAGACTCTGTATAAAAAAAAAAAAAAGACAAGAAGCTATTTGCATTATTTTCTTTGTGATCAATAATTGAACATGATCTTATAAATTAACATTTGTTAACTATCTGTTATATTAACTTTTATTTCTGTGAATTGATTATTATAATGAAATATTACTATAGTCTCACAAATGAAATCCAGGTTTCAAACAGATTTGCACTAGAGTTGTTTAATTCTGTTATTTCCAATTTGTGTATACTTCCTTTTTTCTGTAATGACAGCTTTATGAATATTTTATTTCAAGTATGTTTACACAGACTCTGTTACAGTCTACCAAGACGCTCTGTGTCAGGGGTATATCTGAATAAGTAAAATCAGCAGTTCTGCCACATTACACTTTCTGCATCTTACAAATAAACACTATTGGAGGGACTTGAATTTCCTTATTCCCTAAAGAAGCAGAGTCACTGGCCAAGGAAAAAACTTTTGGTTTGGTTTTCTTCTGCAATGTTGCAGTCATTTTGTCATTTCCAACTTCTAGAGAATTTCTGACAGTGTACAAAGCTGGTGTAAACTGAGAGCATCATCCCACAATTAAAGAAACAATTCATCTAATAACCAATTACCTAAAGACAATTAAGCCTCTATTTCCTTGTTACATATATGATTCAGCTGCTCTCACTCTCTTGCAAAATCACTTCTCCCTATATTTACCATTATAAACACAGAACCCATATTTCCTGACTTTAAAAGAGAAAGTACACTGTTGGCTGCTGACACATACCAAAGGGCAAATTTGATGGCTACAGAGGGAAAATGTTAATTTTTCTTCAAACAAGTAATTATGGCTAAATCATTTTGCTTCCTCTCTCCTGTGTCAATTTAGAGCAAAGAACAAATGAATAATTCATGATATATTTATATATATATTTTAATGTTCCTTACATATTAAAACAGTGTCATTTTGAAACAGAATAAAGATATTTAAAATAATGTATATGGCTTTCTGAAAATTTTAAAGGAAGATGCTAACATCTAAGTATCTTTAACTCCTCATTTAAATTTCCAAAATTAGGTTTGGACTTTTAGAGTAATCAGAAGCTTTTAATTCCACTTGAGAGGTTTCTAGTATCCATTTCCCACCCTTTTCCATTTTTGTTATGGTAGCCTTCATGAGAACTACCATCAAATGAAAGGATAATAGAAAAAGAAGAGAAAGAGCATATTTATTATCTTCAATGCAATTGGCCAACTAAGTTAAAAGTTTATTTGTGGGGGTCAAAAGTATAGCAAAAGATTAAATTGATACAATGATGTTGGGAGTTGTCTATTTTATTCATCAACATTAGCAATCTTTTCCAGGCCTGGCTGTAAGAATATTATATAGACAGGCACCTTCTACAGTCCACTCCTTTTCCAATCGAACTCTTTCATTCATTCTGCATCAATGTATGGAGGGCTGACTGGGGCCAAGCACTGTTCTAAGTGCTACCATATAGCAACAAACAAAACAAAAATTCCTGTCCTCATGGATTTTCACTTTCCAGTAGGAAGAGAAAATTTTAAAAAGCACAAATATATAGTCTATCAGACAACGGTAAGTGCTATGAATGAAAATTAAACAGGAAAAAAAAGGGGGCTGGGTGTGGTGGCCCATGCCTATAATCCCAGCACTCTGGGAAGCTGAGACAGGCGGAACACGAGGTCAGGAGACCGAGGTCAACTGACCAACATGATGAAACCCTGTCTCTACTAAAAATACAAAAATTAGCCAGGGCTGGTGGTATGCACCTGTAGTCCCAGCTACTTGGAAGGCTGAGACAAGAGAATTGCTTGAACCCGGGAGACAGAGGTTGCAGTGTGCCAAGATTGCACCACTGCACTCCAGCCTGGGCGACACAGTGAGACTCTGTCTCAAAAAAAAAAAAAGGATATAAGGATTCCAGAGTAATTGGATTTTTAAGTTAGGCAGTTATTTATTCTCCTTGTGCCTCCTAGAAACTATTTAAAAATCTACACATTTCTATTTTCCTGGGTATCACATTATATTGAGGGATATATTAACAACAAATTTCTATTCTACGGAACAAGTGGATAACCTCAAAAATTATAATTTTAATGACAGAATGGCCATTGTTTAAGTTTTAAAGGGTTGCCTCATTATTTTCATAAGCCTGCTAGTAACAAAGATAGACATACCATAATAATTTTTATTGATGATGTGATAAATTCTGACAACACTTAAAATGACCACCAAGTTAATAATAAAACAGCATTAAAGCTTTGAAAAAAGATTTTTCCCATATCCTGTCTTAATTAATTTGCTGAGCTTTGGCTGGGCAAAACAAACAGGTCTTCAATATATTGTATAACTGATGACCAGCTACATTCCAACAGTGGCTGAAAAACATTTATGTAGGTTTTCTTCCCTCTCATCCTTTAAAAACGTTTGCTGTAATGGTCAAGTACCTCCCAGGCAAGCTGGGCTATTCTCTGATAACATGAGTTGCCTGAGACCTCAGAAGGCTGGCTGGGCTCCATCTCTAGGCAGGCTTGTCAAAGTCAGCTTCTGGTGGCTACTACCACAACCTACCTACCTACCTCAATAACAGCTATTTCAAAAAAGTAAAAACTTTAAAGAAATCTCAAGTACTCTCAAATTATTCATATCATGACTCTCCCCAGTATTTTACTGAACCGAGTATTTTTTAAAGTAAGAATATTAGAAATTCTACTCCCAAAAAGAATACCTCCATGATGATGTGACAGGCTCCCACCATTAGCAAGGATTTCTTCTCTAGCAGCTGCCTGTATTTGGAAACAACACAATAAATTGTTGCTACTTAGATTTCATTTTGCAGTGAAAGAAAAAGACCCAACTCCCAAAGGAGGCACATGTTTCCTGGGTTAAATAATAAACTAGAAACCCAATTTTCCTCTCTTTTGGTTAAATGTGTTTAAAAAGCAATTAAATATGTAGCCTACCCTTGTAAGCTTTTTCTAGTGAATAGTCACAATATCTATAAAGATCACTTTGAAATTCTAGGAAAAAAAGGCAAAATGACCATACAGCACACTACGTTGTTAATAATATTAATAAATGCAAAGTTGTAAATGTAGAGTCAGATTCTACTTAGTAATGAACATCTCATTATACCAACAAAGTGACTAACATTTACTGTTTTCTATAAATATACCAGAAATGTTCTAAGTAATTTGCCTGCAGTATCTCATTTATTTTCACTATAGCTTTATGAAATAACTACAATTACTCCCATTTCCCAGCTAAAATAAGGCTTAGATAAGTTAAATCGTTTGCCTAATACCATACAGTAGGCACAGAGTTATAAAGCCATTAGGGTCTTTATTAAACCTATTAGAAATCAACCATAAATGCCTTTATGAAGAACATTTCTTAGGTCAATGACTTGGGAAAAATTACTTGTCAGTCTTATGGATATGTAAGAGTGAAAAGAAAAACCTTGATTTACCCTAATATGTAAGGTCCTAACCAAGCTCCTTATAGAGCACACAGGTAAGAAAAGATAAACACTTGTAACAAAATATAGAATGACTAAAGATCAGAGTGAAAAAGGATGATAGAAACCGGAACTGCCTTCAGTTCCTAATGATTCGTGAATTTATAACGGCTACAAGGTAAAATATCTACAGTACCTTGGGCCTCTCAGAATTACTCAGGGGTGTATGTATAAATCATCAGGAGTTAGGCCAGGGTAGGAGAGGACCCAGGTGGGATAGACGGACCACATCCCACTGCAAAGTAATCTATAAGAACCCTCAGCTGGGCGTGGTGGCGCACGCCTGTAATCCCAGCACTTTGGGAGGCCAAAGTGAGTGGATCATTTGAGGTTAGGAGTTCGAGACCAGCCTGGCCAAAATGGTGAAACCCCCGTCTCTACTAAAAATACAAAAAATTAGCCAGGTGTGTTGGTGCACGCCTGTAATCCCAGTTACTCAGGAGGCTGAGACAGGAGAATTGCTTGAACCCGGGAGGCAGAGGCTACAGCGAGCCAGGATCACACCACTGGACTCCAGCCTGGGCAACAGAGCAAGACTTTACTCCAAAAAACCCTCACTACTTGGGGTTTTCCAAATGAATTGTACATATGCTTATCCTCTGCTCTAAGAACTTATATCCTCTAACATATTACTTTACATAAAGCAATAGTTACTTGAAATCAGTAGCACTTAGAGACCGGCAGTTTGGACTAATAAAGAAGGAACAATTTCACTCTGTGGTACTGTACAGAAGGGACATTGGGGCAACACTGAAGCAGTGAAAGGCTAAAGTGATGCAAAAGTACTCAGACTTTTGGGAATGATGAATATTATTCTGATTGGGGTAATGGTTTCACAGGTGTATACATACGCCAAAATTGTACACATTAAATATATATAGCTTACTGTATTTGAATTATACTTCAAAAAAGCTGCTTAAAAAAAAGAGGATAGAAGGAAGCCAAAGAAATCCTTTCCGTAGTTTGGGTCTAAAAGTGTGCTACCGAAATTAGCTTTGGCAGGTGTGCAATGTAGTTAAAACAGTAGGACACCTGAGTTTTTAAGAAACCTCAGCTTCCTACAGGATCCTCCAGACTCTAGTCTGTTTAACTCTAGGCATACTCATAATGAGAAATATTGGCTATCAAGAGAAGGCTTTATAACAATAAACAGTTTGACACCCTTTAAGAAATGTAATAGAAACTGCTAGCTAATGAACCTATAGCACCCACTCACAGCTGTGGCATATAAAAAATGTTACAAATCTAGAATAACATAACAACACAGACCAAGAGCATTAGGGCTGCTGACCTCAATAGCAACTACCATGTAGAAATGAGTAGGCTGTGAAAGTGATATCTAGGATTCCTATATAGTCATATGAATTCCTAATTGTTATTTAATCAGCTATTATGTACTACAGCGACCAAAGAATCACAGACTAGGTGTATAGTACACTAATTTTAGATTCACAATTCAGTACATAAGCCAGGACAACAAATATGCTTTTCATTTCTAAGGGCTAACAGCTAGGCAAACCATGTGTAATTAAAGAGACTCAAATTAAAATTTATAAATTGACAGTAAAATTTATTGAAATTAATCAATAGATGTAAAAGCTACATGCATGTATGCAAAATTACCTCAGTTTGTTCAAACACGGTCAGTGGGTCACTAATTCCCCTGTAGTTAAAGGCAAAATAGAAGTAGATACATGCACCTGCATCGTAAGTCTGCGTCACCCTAAAAAACAAACAAAATCCCCATAGAGGCTTTAAGTGAAATCAGATTTAACATCTAGAAACTTAAAGGCAAGATAATCCAAATGATTAGTTTAAGCTATAATCTCAGTTTCCTCCCAGCCTCCTACTCCATGGAAGGAATACACATTGGCTTGCTTTAGAGCTGTCACCAAAACAGGTGAACTGAGGATGCAGTGCAAAACAAGAATTTTACCTTCACCGAAGTACCAATTTAGTCAATATTATAGGTACACACTCAGTCTTTCTCATGTCTGTCCCATGTTACTGAAACTTCTATTGGGAAGTAACCCAAAAACTTTTACACATTGTATCAGCATTTTATGATGAAATGCCATTTTCACTTATTTTATTGTTTTGTTATCTAGAAGTAATGAGAGCTATCAGCAGCATGTGTGAAAACAATATATGTAGTCAGGTGAGTATTCATCGCTTTAAATTACATAATCAAAATAACATTTAACAAAATTACTTAAAAATATACATTTCTTGACAATAAAAGTACCTCTAACATTTTCTCTCTCTGCTATTCAACAAATTTTATGCACAATTAAGTTCTTCATGTGGCTGGTATAATACAGTATTTGAGGCACTTCCATACTACAAATAGTACAACTCCATTATTTTTCAAGAGGGTGTTTTCCTGCGAAAGGACCACACAATGAGGTCCATATGTGCAAGTGAAAACTATATTTTGTACTGCCACAGTAAACAGACACGATGTAAAACATCTGCCCCTTGAAAAAGGCAAAATTAGACTTGAAACATGAAACTTGGTGCCTTTCATTGACTTCATCACTGCTGAGAATAGGAACATGAAATGCATAGAATACACATGGACATGCCAACACTGACTAAAATGAATTTTCATTATTTAAAAAATCCATATTGATAAAATGTGGGCAACTTATAATCTCTTCAAAATGCATTAAGTCCTCTTGTTAGAGACGTGTGAACCAGAGCAACTCCATCTTAAATAGGAGCTGGGTAAAATGACGCTGAAACCTACCTACTGGGTTGCAATTCCAGACGGTTAAGCCATTCTAAGTCACAGCACGCGACAGGAGGTCAGCACAAGATACAGGTCATAAAGACCTTGCAGTAAAGAAGCCAGCTAAGTCCCACTAAAACCAAGATTGCCACGAGAATGACCTCTTGTCATCCTCACTGCTATATCTATACTCCCATCAGTGCCATGACAGTTTACAAATGCTATGACAACATCAGGAAGTTAGCCTATATGGTCTAAAAAGGGGAGGCATGAATAATCCACACCTTATTTAGCATATCAAGAAATAACCATAAAAATGGGCAATGAGAAGCCATTCTTTTTTACTTTTACTTTCTTAATAAACTTGCTTTCACTTTGCACTGCGAACTTGCCCTGAATTCTTTCTTGCCCAAAATCCAAGAGCTCTTTTTTCAGGTATAGATCTTCCCAGGACCTCCTTTCCTGTACCACTCTGGCTTCTATACTATAAATACTTCATTTGTTTGGATTCTTCTGGCTCAACAGACTTAAAGATTCTGGATAGAAAAAAAAGCAAATCACTGCAGTTGAGACCAAAACAAAGACACTGTTTAGTTCTGGCTATAAGTTTAAAAATAAATGACAATAAAATAAATATCATTAATACTTTTTTCTACACAGATAATTTAAATGCACTAGAAGAAACTCTTCTAAGCTCTGTATAGCCAAAACATAATATAGTCTAAGGATATAGAACAACAAACAAGATTAAAGAATGCTGATAATTCTGGGTTCAATTTAATAAGCTATCTGATAATACACTAGACACTTTAACAGAGAGAACATAAATACAGACACCATCAATTACCTTATGCAGCTTAAAAATCAGTCTATACAAAGAATAAGAAAATTGGGGTAGGTCAGACTGGCAAAAGCGTTCTAGAAAGGCATACCTAAATGGAGACTGACAAAAAAATGTAAGATATTGTTCCAGGTAAAACAAATGCCAATATTATCAGGGCATAGGAGAAATCAACCAGAAGATAAAAGAGGAGTAAGAAAGCTAGACATTTATGATTAGAGGAACTAGATGGACAAAAAGATTAAGGGAACAAAGCAGGGGAAAATGAGCTGAAAATAACCACACTTCTGACATCAGGAATAAGAAAAATCAAAGAACTTGAGGAAGAAACCAAGATCAAAGGACCAATGGCTGTCACTGCTGTGAAAGCTTGAGGAGATGTACCTTCACTCAGCACCAACTCTACAGAACACAGGTCCTCTGTGGCACACAGACCTGCTTTTCTCTCTCCTTAGGCCTCATATCTTCTCACATGCTACTCACCCTACCTCAATCACTGACTATTCCTAAGTATGTGTGCCCTTTTTCTTCCTCTTCAAAAACAACTTTCCCAGGTCGAAAGGACACAGAAGGCAACTTAAAAGAGCTCTCAATAGCCACGCTGGGAAAATCTGAGCAACAAAGTGAATAATGACAATAATGGCTATATTCCAGAGCATAAAATGTCTGTGAGTCCCTATGGATAGACTGATAAATAGATAGATAGATAGTGGCAGGAAGTGGGGGTGGAGGGCAGGCAGAAAAGGAGGGGAGAAGAAAGCTGTTCTTCACAGCGAATTCCAATTGATAAATGTAAAATGAATGATTAAAATAGAAAATTACCATTTGCAAGTATCACAATAATAACTGTTGTAATCAAGAATCAACAGTGGGAGATTGATGTGACTAGGAGATGGTGTAAGAAACTAAGAAACAGGATGAAACAGGATATTTCCATCATAGTCTCAAAGTTTCTCCCCGTAAGATTTTTTTTTAAGATACAGTTTTGCTCTTGTTGCCCAGGCTACAGTGCAGTGACGCAATCTCAGCTCACTGCAACTTCTGCCTCCCGGGTTCAAGCAGTTCTCCTGCCTCAGTCTCCCCAGTAGCTGGGACTACAGGCATGCGCCATTATGCCCAGCTAATTTTTGTATTTTTAGTAGAGACGGGGTTTCACCATGATGGCCAGGCTGGTCTTGAACTCCAGACCTCAGATGATTGCCTGCTTTAGCCTTCCAAACTGCTGGGATAACAGGTGTGAGCCACCATGCCCAGCCCATATATTTTTCAAGTACAATGGGAAAAAATAGTAATTATAGAGTGGAGAAACCTGGCAGGTACCATCCTAACCAAGTAGTCTAAGTTAACATCACCAATAATGAGACTTAATAAATATCATACTTCTCCTGATTTAATCTACCATGAAGAGCACGTTACTATCACTTCTGTGGTAATCTTGCCAAAACGTGTAACTTGAATTTGATCACAAGAAAACATCAGACAAACCTAAACTGAGAGATGTTTTACAAGATAACTGACCAGTATTCTTCAAATGTTTAAAGGTTATGAAAGATAAAGGTATCAGTGGGACAAATGATAAAGAAAGGTTTGTGAGTTAGGTAAAAATATTGAAACAACACATTTTTTGGTTTTGATAGTCATACTATAATTATGTGAGTTATCAGTGGGAAAAGTAAAAAGTTCCTCTTCAAAGTTTCCCTTTTTGTGAAAGAATAAATAATAAGTGTTGGAAATAATATTGTCTTTTAAAAACTAACTTCCTTCAAGCTTCCTTGCTTTTTGCTAATAACTCTTTGTTAAGCTCTATGTAGCTGTTAAATGTAGTAAGGAAATAAGTACATTCTATGTCCTTGTACTTCAACCAAGTTATTTGTTCTGGCCTATAGCCTGCTCGGACATGTCCAAACATGCCCAGGTATTTCCTGGCTCACAGCCTATGCCTCTTCCTTATTTGGAAATGTTATTATTCTCCTAGTTTCCCATAAACAGCACCTTTCTGTTCTTTGTTCTCCATCACACGTTTACCTATTTAGGAAAATTTTAAATTGTGTGGGTCAGCTCCAGCCAATGGAGATAGGACACAGCAGTAAGGACCCAATGCATCAGGGATAAAAACCTCTGCTTTTCTTTGTTCAATGTGCTCTCGTGACAATCAGGCTTCCAAGAAACACCCTTTCTGCAGAAAGTAAAATTGCCTTGCAGGAAAATTCTTTGTCTGAGGGCTAGTTCTTCTTTTCGACTTTGAGGAACAAGCATTTGCTTCTAATATCAGCATTTGAGGAAGATGAGTAAAAGGTACACAGGAGCTATTTGTACAATACTATTTTTTTGTAAGTCTAGTTACACCTCCCCCAAAATTAGAAATTTAAAAGCAATGTAAATGTTTCTCCAATTGGCCCATCTCCATTAAGAGGGATTAAAAATATATGTAACTAAGTATACTGCAGTTAAAGTCAGCCTCTAAACAGACCAGATGAAATGTGATTATCAGTTAAGTTTTACAAACTCCCTCAAAGTTAAAAGAAATAAGTATGAGAACTAAAAATTAAGAAAAGGGAGAAATGCCCAAATACCAAATACAATCAGACTGAGTGCAATATAGTATCTTTACTAAGTTTACATGAATAATTAGTAAGCATTTGGGAAACAAATAGGATGATTGCACCAAATGCAGTGACACAGTCTTAAAATATGCTGTGACCCCATATTTGTACATGTTGAATGTCTGTATACAGAAGATATCAAGAATGTTAGATTATTAAATCATATATATAATATATACCTGAGTTTTCAAAATGCAATTAGGAAAGCATTTAAAAGGGAGGTAAGGTAATCATAGTCAAATCTCCATATGCAATTTACAGAGGTTCCCACAAAGAATTTAATTTAACAGAAGGAGCAAATGCAGAGGAAATACTCTTTTTACTACACAATACAAGTAGAATCTAATCTACAATTTTAATTGCCTTTTAGGCCAAATGTTAGGTGCCTCAGAACAGAAGAAATGAACTGTTTAACAATGCTATTGTCAATTTGCCAGCTGTGTTTCTCTTCTAGTGTTAATTCACCCTCATAAAAAAAGATCTCTTGAATATTTACATTTTAAGTACCAGATATACAAAGCTTAAGAAACACTGGAAAACCATTTTAACTACAAGGGCACTATCATTAAGAATAACCACATTCAAATAAAGTGTGAAGGGTAAATGAATGAAATGAATTTGTAGAAATCAGTAAAATATATATCACTCATAATCACATTCATAAATAGATGTAACTAAATATTAATAGCACATTAATTATCACCTTCCAACAAATCTAGGATCTGTATATTACACAGTTCAGTTTTCAGCAGAGGAACAGATCACTGAAGTCGTAACAAAGCTTGATAAGCCTGATTGATTAGTATCTCAGACAAGTCCAGATAATGAAAAGCACCTTTTGTAATACCTCTATTTGGGTAAATTTCAGAAAGTGACTTAGACCTAACACCTTTTACAATAGATCGATTCTATCATTTAAGACACTTCAACACTAACCCCTACCAAAATCAACTGGACAAGTACTAGTATGGTTGTCAAAGTCACTACATTATTCTTTAATTAAAAAAAAAAGTTTCTGCTCTATATTTGTATTAGACTCACTGACCAGCAATTACTTCCCATATAACTTCTTCAGAAAAGTTAGGACTGGAATTTCTATTCCAATATACAAAATACATTTTAATGGACAAAAATGATATAAATGAACTCAGTGAATGTACCTTACACCTGAGTTATTTTTCTTAGGATCCTTGATTTTAAATAGATCTACAATTATTTTTAAATAACTTGGAAACAGCTTGTTAAAATGTTATTTCAACTCTGATTTTAGATACAGGCGGTCCATGTGCACATTTGTTACATTGGAATATTGTGTGTTACTGAGGTTTGGAGTACGGATCCTATCATCCGGATAGTGAGCATAACACCTGATTAAAAAAAACTGGTTTAAAAAATACATCTCACATATTCAACACAGAATAATCTCCTTAGCCACTACTAAGCAGCTCAAATCAAACTAAACTGAAATCCATCTCTAATTAAATGTTAATCAAGTGTGAGCCATAACTTAACTTATTGATCAAAGCTATTCAAATAAGGAGGCTTTGCACAGTCTAACTGGTTTCATAAGATGGTCACAAAAACTGAACTTATAAGCTTTTACAGGAAAACCATTCTTAAAACATAGCTACTTAATAAATATGACACATGGCCAATTCAGTCTAAATATACCAATTCTACCTATCTATAATATAGAATGAAGATTCTTAGGCCTTATGAATACATTCTGAAGAACCTAGATCTAAGTGTAATTACAGAATGTGCCCTAAGGCAGAGTATTTTATTTCCTAATCATTTTCCATGGGTAGTGGTTTATCACGATAATTTCATAATGTTACAGCAGGGGTGGGGTTCTTAAGAGATGTTGAACAGGAACTTGGGGCAGAAGGAAGAAGGATGAAGGGTAAATCTATTAAGTTACCATTTGACAAAACAAAGGAGTAAAAATTTCTCGACTATACAAGAATAGACTTACAAATTACTGTGTCTGATTTGTTTTCAAGATTACAATAAAAGTGACCTGACTGTCTGCTAAAAGACTGGACCATCAAGAGAAAAATGAAGCATCAGTTTGGGTTGATAATATAAACACAAAAATTTTTTTCTTAGATTTTAAGGACTTTAAGATAAAAGGTACATTGTGAAAGATACCCCAAAATTTAAAATAAATTAAAAGTAACATGACATTCTTACACCCAGTATGCCAACATTAGCTTTACCCCATTGTAGGCTTTTTACTACACAGAACAAGGCCTCTTTTTATCTCAAATGCCTAGCAAATAATTCCTAAAATCTATTTTTTTCAGCTTCTATAATCTCTGATCCTATCCTCAGTGTACTTATTCTAAATCTTGTTAATACACAGACTTGACTTAGTACTTTCTGCAAGGCTGGGTAAACCTGGACAGTCTCTCCCACACAGAAGCAGAAATTACTACTTTAAGGAGACTCTTTTGATTGAAATGAACATTTAAGGTGTAAGAAAGATGCTTTCCGGAGAGATCCAAGATGGCCGATTAACAACAGCTCAGGATTGTAGCTCCCAGTGAAAGCGCAGAGAGCGAGTGGTCGCCACACTTTCAGATGAATTTTTGTTGCCCACAGACTGGGAGTTCCCGGCGGAGGAACCACACGGGTCGCCAGCATGACTTTTTTGGCCGGCGCAGCCATTTTGCTGGCACGGCTATTTTGCCGGCGCCCTGGCACCGCGCTTCTCAGTGCAGAGTATATGCGACAGGGTGCCCTTTGAGTTGGGCTCGGCTGGACACATCCCCACAAGGAGACCAGCAATTGGAAGCGCTGAGGACTAAGAGTTTCACAGTAAGCACAGCTGAACCAGGAAGGTCCAGCTCTGTGGGGAAGGGGCGTCCGCCAAAGGAAAACTAAGAAACAGAAAAAACTTCATCACCAGGCGGAGAGATCCAAGATGGCCGATTAACAACAGCTCAGGATTGTAGCTCCCGGTGAAAGCGCAGAGAGCGAGTGGATGCCGCAATTTCAGATGAATTTCTGTTGCCCACAAACTGGGAGATTCCCGGCGGAGGAGCCACACGGGTCACCAGCGCGACTCTTTTGGCCGGCGCAGCTGTTTTGCCGGTGACCGGCGCAGCGCAGTGCTTCTCAGTGCGGAGTATGCTTGGCTGGTCTCATCCCCACAAGGAGAACAGCAATTGGAAGCGCTGAGGACTGAGAGTTTCACAGTAAGCACAGCTGAACCC